>QODF01000057.1:2002060-2032757 GCA_024372805.1 Oostethus manadensis
AGAGTCTGTCAATTATGAGCAAGGTTGGTTGGAAAAGGTGTGCAAAAAGGGGCGGGACTTAGCAGGTAATTGCTACAACCCACAGGGGGCGCCACCAATATCATTCTCTTTCACATGTAAAAATCTCAATCTTAACACACACAAACTCCAAAGTACGGAATGGAAACAGGCGTTCAGAACATTTATAGAGAGCTTGTCCCATCCAGTAAGAATAGCGAGCGTCATATTTTTCAAGATCCAAAACAATAGCGCTGTTTTTGTTTCCAAAGTGTATACTTTAAGACAAATGTGGTGTTTTTCAGCACCTAAATGCCCAGTATGCAACCCGAGGGCAATTTACCACGTTTCTTTTAGTAGCCCTTGGCACAATCTACAAATATAACTAAACAAAAAAACCTTTAAAAACCAAAATGTAAAATAGAGGGCATAAAAACCAGAGAAAATTTGTAATTCTTTAATTTTTGAATTCTTTCATTGTAATTTTAATTCTTTAATTCCCCCCTCTGGAGCCAGGCCCGGAGGCGAGGCACGATGGCGAGCGTCTGGTGGCCGGGCCTGCACCCACGGGGCCCGGTCGGGCACAGCCCGAAAAAGTAACGTGGGTCCCCCCTCCCATGAGCTCACCACTCGTGGGAGGGGCCAAAGGGGTCGGGTGCAAAGAGAGCTGGGTGGCGGCCGGAGGCAGGGGCCTTGGCGGTCCGATCCTCGGCTACAGAAGCTAGTTGTCGGTACGTGGAATGTCACCTCTCTGGAAAGAGCCTGAGCTGGTGCGTGAGGTGGAAAAATTCCGGCTAGATATAGTCGGACTCACATCAACGCACAGCAAGGGCTCTGGAACCAGTCCTCTCGAGAGGGGCTGGACTTCATTCCACTCTGGTGTTGCCGGCAATGAGAGGCGACGGGCAGGGTTGGCAATTCTTGTTGCCTCCCGGCTCCAAGCCTGCACGTTGGAGTTTAACCCAGTAAAGGACTGGGTAGTTTCCCTACGCCTTCGGGTGGGGGGGACGGGTCCTGACTGTTGTTTGCGCTTATGCGCCAAACAGTAGTTCAGAATACCCGCCCTTTTTGGAGTCCCAAGAGGAAGTACTAGAGAGTGCTCCCTCTGGGGATTCCCTTGTTCTGCTGGGTGACTTCAACGCTCATGTTGGCAGCGACAGCGAGACCTGGAGAGGTGTGACTGGGAGGAACGGCCTCCCCTGATGTTAGCCCGAGCGGTGTTTTGTTATTGGACTTCTGTGCTCGTCACGGATTGTCTATAACGAACACCATGTTCAAGCATAAGGGTGTCCACATGTGCACTTGGCACCAGGACACCCTGAGCCGTAGTTCGATGATTGACTTTGTGGTTGTGTCGTCGGACTTGCGGCCACATGTTTTGGACACTCGGGTGAAGAGAGGGGCGCAGCTGCCAACTGATCACCACCTGGTGGTGAGTTGGTTCCGATGGTGGGGGAGGATGCCGGTCAGACCTGGCAGACCCAAACACATTGTGAGGGTCTGCTGGGAACGTCTGGCAGAGTCCCCTGTCAGAAGGAGTTTCCACTCCCACCTCCAGGAGAGCTTTGACCATGTTCCGATGGAGGCAGCAGACTTTGAGTCCGAGTGGGCGATGTTCTGTACCTCCATTGTCGCTGCGGCTGATCGGAGCTGTGGCCGTAAGGTGGTCGGTGCCTGTCGTGGCGGTAATCCCAGAACCCATTGGTAGACACCGGCGGTGAGGGATGCCGTCAAGCTGAAGAAAGAATCCTATCAGGCAGTTTTGGCCCATGGGATTCTGTAGGCAGCTGACAGGTACCGGCAGGCCAAGCGGTCTGCAGCTTTGGCAGTAACTGAGGCAAAAAAAAATCGGACATGGGAGGAGTTCGGAGAGACCACGGAAAACGACTTCTGGATGGCTTCAAAGAAATTCTGGACCACCATCCGCCATCTCAGGACGGGGAATCAGTGCACAGTCAACACCGTGTATGGTGGGGACGGTGTATGCTGACCTCGACTCGAGATGTTGTGGACCGGTGGAGGGAATACTTTGAAGACCTCTTCAATCCCCCCGACACGTCTTCCAACATGGAAGCAGTGCCCGGGGACTCTGAGGCGGGTTCCTCTATCTCTGAGGCGGAAGTAACGGAGGTGTCAAAAAGCTCATTGGTGGCAAGGCCCCGGGGGTGGATGACATCCGCCCAAAGTTTCTTAAGGCCCTGGATGCTGTGGGCGTGTCTTGGTTGACACGACTCTGCAGCATCGCGTGGACAGCGGGGTCGGTGCCCCTGGACTGGCAGACCGGGGTGGTGATCCTGCTTTTCAAGAAGGGGACCGGAGGGTGTGTTTTAACTATCGTGGGATCACACTACTCAGCCTTCCCGGTAAGGTCTATTTAGGGGTTCTGGAGATGAGGATCCGCCGGATAGTCGAATCTCAGATTCAGGAGGAGCAGTGTGGTTTTCGTCCTGGTCGTGGAACTGTGGACCAACTCTATACTCTCGGCAGCGTCCTTGAGGGTGCATGGGAGTTTTATTAAATTTGTTTTTAAAAGATGTAATATTAGGAGAACCGAAGAACAAAAGTACAATGTTACCTTGGTTAGCGTCATTAATTCATTCCAGAAGGTCCGACTCAAACAAAAACGGACTCTAACCAAGGCAGGTTTTCCCATAGAAAATAATGTAAATCCAAATCATGTGTTCCGGACTTCCAAAAATCTTAACCCAAAACACATTTTATAGACAATAGTTATAGTTTTACATGCAGAAAATGAAACAAAAATAATGAATGGATGAGTCAAGAAAAAATATTGATCTGTTATTTTTTTATCGCAATTTTTGGGAGTAGACTTTTTGTGTCCTCTAGGGAACTGACGAGGTGGAAATTTTGGGTTGAGCGGCTGGTTGACCTAGGAACACACACTTTAAAATTGAATTTTATGATTTTTCGTGACAAAAAGCATCTGAGGAAAAATCATGCCATATGGCATAATAGTAACACAACCAAAGTTATGAGCAAAAATGTGCCCGCCAAGACAAAAAAGTCCTTAGGGACTCGGTGAGTTAAGGAAACGGTGCATATTCTTGGCCGAAATGAATACAAATAAGGCAGAATAATCATTCTAATTGTGAGTGTAGTATTCTACATTGGCCACTAGGTGTCTGTGTCTGGTGAAACAAGGATCAAGAGGTAATTTCCAGAAAAGGTTTAAATGATCTCACTAACAAGCACAAGAAATAATAACGTAATAATAATCATAGTAATAATAATAGTAATAATAAACAAAAACAGTAATTGGCTAAAACTCAACTCTGAGCCTCTGACGTCACTTTCTGTCCTCTACTGTACACACCTGTCCGCCCACCTTTAAGTTCCCCTAGGGAACACATTTACTGTGACACACACGGACAGGAGTTTCATTTACGTTAAGCATAACGCATTACAATGCATTGATGAGACAGTACCCAAAGCAAACAAACAACAAGGAACTGCTAACGTGTGAGTCTGTTATCCTATTTATGTCTAGTGTGTCTGATTTTCTCTGATTATATTTGCTATTTTGGGTAAAAGGGGTGTAAAGGTGACTATAGGGGTGTTACTACATGCCTAGAGGCCTCTGAAAATGTTAAAAAGCATATTTAAAAGATAGTGAACAGGTTTATATAGCATAACTATGAAAATATCCATTTATTATTATTGAAGTATTGAATCTCACTCACAGACCTGGTAGAACCAAACGCGTAGTGAGGGTGTGCTGGGAAAGTCTGGCAGAGTCTCCCGTTCGTCGAGTCTTCAACTCTCATCTCTGGGCTGCTGTCAAGCTGAAGAAGGAGTCCTATCAAGCATGGATGGCTTGCGGGACTCCCGAAGCAGCTGACAGGAACCGGGAGGCCAAGCGGCACGCGGCTTCGGCGGTGGTCGAGGCAAAAACTCGGGTGTGGGAGGNGGGGAAGTGAGTTGAGGTGTGCCATCCCCGACCCGGAGATGGCACACCTCCCTTTTCCCCTTTTCATATTTAGGGTTTATTCTCATAAAATTACAACTCTTTTTCCTTTTATAATATTTTGACTTTGATTTGGCAGTTTTTTCCCCATTTCCATTTTTTTATATTTCTTCTTGTAATAATGACTTTATTGCTGAAATATTTTGACTTGATTCAACAAACCTTTCCCGCAAACCGGGATTTTCAAAAATTACAAAATAATTTTGTTTCTCATAAAATTACAACTTTGAAAACATGCATTTTTCTTTAAAACTTTATGCTGCAAAAAGATGTTAGTTTTTCCTCAATATGACGTTATTCTCGTAAAATTGTACCTTTTTCTCGTTAAAGATTTTTTCTCCTTATGTTTTGACTTTATTCCTGGATAGGTTATTTGTAAAGATTATTTGCAGCAACAGCTAAAAAAAAAAGCGAATGTCCTCCAAGCAAAATCTCTCTTATATCTAAAAATAAAACTATAATTATTGCACATAAAATGTGTTGTGTGTTACAATGTTTGGGACCGTTCAAAACAATTGACATTGTTTTCTATGGCAAAAAATTGCCTTAGTTAGAGTCTGTTTTGGTTTGAGTCGGACCTTCCGGAACGGATTAACGACGCTAACCAAGGCGCCGCGGTATGGTCAGCGTTCATGTTGAACATTAAAGATGTAAATATGTTAGAAGTGTAAATACGCCAGCTGGTTTTCACGCGAGATGTGATGGCTGCAAGCGGACACACACACACACACGCACACACACAGGCAGCTAATGATCACCCACATTCTGCTTCCATTAAAGTCACCGTTTCCTCCTCATACAATCCAATTCTAATCACTCTCCTGTGCGTGTGCGTGTCTTTCTCCTTCCAAACATTGGCAGACGGTGTAGCATGGAAGTATGACGTAATAAATGCAATGCTAAATGGTTGCTAGCGCAGGCAAGGTTAGGTCGGCGCCATGACCTTCTTATGATTAAAACGCTCGCCGGGCCACGGAGCAGAACAGTACCCTGTACACACGCTGAACCACAAGAAGCCGTCCCTCCATTTAACCGCTGCCCGTAAAATACGGTACATATTCTCGACATAGAAATTCAGTGGGTTTTTCAATAAGTAAACAACGAAAATTAATTATTTTATTAATTAATTTCAAATTTAAATTAATTTAAATTAATAATATGTTGTGTTTAAATCAATTGAAGTAAATCACTTGTTTTAGAAAATAATTTAATTTATTTAATACAATAATCTATTAAATTTATTTAAATTAATCATGTATTATTTTTTATTATTTTATTTTTATTTAAACGTTTTTTTTTAATTATTTATTTAACTAAGACATTTTTTTTATGTCTCCTCTTATTTAAATACACTACTTTTTTCCTACTTTTGTGAATTTGCACAAACTGTTACGACAAACAAACTATATTTCGTGATTTAAATTAAAATCATGAAAACCATATTGATTGACATGTGCTTAGTTGGGCGGGGCTATTGTGGCATGCCTGCAAAGGAACCTACTGTCCGTGGTGTCGGAGTCGTTGCTGCTGGTGGAGTACTTCCTCCTCTTCCTCTCGCTCTCCATCTGCGCAGGAAGATGATGAAGAGGCTTGTTTTATCTTTGAAGAAGAAAATACAAAAAGCGTTGGGTTATGTGGGAGGGAAAGGTCGGGGAGGGGGGTTGGGGGGGGGCCTTCCCGTAAACTAGACATTTACAGCACCAGACCCTCAGCGCCCCCTATAGTCACAGCCAGGAAGAGGCCACCCCGCCCAGCCTTCCCATTTTTACAAACCCACATTTTCCATTCTCATTAAGTCAACGCCCACTTTCAGCTTAGACTTTTCTTTTAGTCCGGGGTGTACCCCGCCTCTCGCCCAAAGCCAGCTGGGATAGGCTCCAGCATCCCTGCTACCCTAATGAGGATATGCGGTATAGAAAATGAATGATTGAATGAATAATAATAATTTTTTTTTAGACCTATAAATATTTTTTATTTGTAGCGCACTTTACATTTCCAGGAAATCCTTTTCACTTGGATCTACTTTATCATTTTTTTAAAACTTTTAAATAGCATTTTTTTGTATTATTTATTTTCACTTTTATATAAGGAATTTTACTTTTTTTGTTTTATTTAAGTCATTCTAATGCTTATTTGTATTTTTTTAGACTTTTAAGATATAAATGTAAATTATTGTAATTATTATTTTTACATGTATTTAAGTCATACTTATTATAGTATATATATTATTGTATTATATCTATTATTTGTTTTTATTTTTATTATATTCACATTTCAACCATTTTATTTGTATATTTTTTTCTTTTTTTACAATTTAAATGTTTTCCACACTTTTATTTAGGTCTTTTTAATTAATTCAGTATTTTTTGTTTTTACAAGTCAATTGTATTTATATGCACTCTAGTTATAAATATGCATGATTATTTACAGATTGTTATTAGTAAAAAAAAAAAACATGCATATTGAAGCAAATTTTACATAAAGTAAGCATACCTAAATGAGGCAATATCAAGCATAAAAATTAAGACAGATACAAATATGAGGCATTCAGAAGACACACATATGTAGTGTGGTACACTGTTCACATCTATTATTCTACTATATGGGGTAATATGAGTGTAGGGGTGTTATTTCAAGTCCACAGAGCTCTAATAAATGTTAAAAAGCGTATTTAAAAGCAATGTCGGCAGGTTTTCCCTGCTCTAACTACCAAAATGTTCTAGTTACAAAAAAGGAAACCTACTTTGCCGAGATTCACTTATCTGGAAACAATTAACCGCGATAAACCATTCCCCGTCTCTGTGGCCTCGCCATGGACTCATTCATTCATTCATTAATGCAGCATCAGCATCAAAACCCAACGGCAGCCATGTTGATAGTGGCACCAGTGTCAAAAACATCTGTTTTTGTGCACAATACGTTTGAAATGTTCCTCAAACCACAAGCTGTTTGCCTGCGAGTCAACACACACACACACACACTCCTTGAGGAGGCAGAGGTCAGTCAGTTTTATAGACAATCTTTGCATACAAATTGCTTCACAACAAACCATCCCTCCAAGGCACAGCTCTGGTGTGTGTGCGTGAGAAAAGTCTACACTCCAAGTGCAGACGCTCCTCACTTCCCTCTCTTCATCTTCCGCACTCTCACCGTCAGTAGTATCGGGACACTCGTCTTCATCAATCATCCCACATCGGCGGCTTCCAAAATCGTGTCGAATTTCCGCCCATATTCCTTCAACCGATCTTGCTCAAACGTGACACACACGTGCTTGAACGGCGAGCGCCCAATTCCGTGAGCCTTGGAGCTGCGGCGGGTGTTTTGTGGAGATGTGTGAGAAATTTCAAACCAATCTGACTTCTGTTAACACATTTGCCGCCTTTCGGAGTAGAAGCGTTCCTTACACAAACACACACGAGCACTCGTCCCAATACTTGTGTCTATAAGGTGCTTGACACGCACACACAACACAATGCAATCAAGCAAAAATAAATAGCACATTTGAGCAAAAAGTTAAAAAAGAAAATGCAATTAAGCAATATTTTATAAATGACCAATTAAGCAAAAATGTAACTGTAAATTGATTTTTTTTCAAATAGAGAGTGAGCAAAAAGAGCAAACAGTGCAATTAAGCAACATTTTAAAAACATGCAATTAAGCAAAAATTAAATTCTTAATTGAGGATTGTTTTAAAAAGTGTGGAAAAAGAGCAAAAACTTACTAAAAAAAACAGTGCCAATAGGAAACATTTTAAAAACATGCAATTAAGCAAAAATAAAAGTGTAAATTGAGGATTTTATATTTTTAGAGAGCAAAAAGAGCAAAAACTTTTTAAAAAAACAAAAAAAAACCAGTGCAATTAGGGAAACAATTTTAAAAACGTAGTTGAGCCAAATTTTAAACACAAGCAATTAAGCAAAAATTAAATTGTAAATTTTTTTTTTTCATAAGAGCAAACAGTGCAATTAAGCAACATTTTAAAAACATGCAATTAAGCAAAAATAAAATAGTTAATTAAGGATTTTTTAAAAAGTGAGCAAAAACTTACTAAAAAAAACTGTGCTATTAGGCAACATTTTAAAAACATGCAAATTTTGCTAACTGTAAATTGAGGAATTGTTTTTTTTTAAAGAGAGTAAAAAGAGCAAAAACTTTAAATAAAAAAAAAAAGAAAGAAAAACTGTGCAATTTGGGCAACATTTTTAAAAGAAATTAGTTGCGCCACATTTTTTATTTGAATTTAATTAAATTTAAATTTTTCTTATTTTAAGCAAAAATAAAATTGTAATTTGAGGATTTTTTTTTAAGATTTTGATCAAAAAGAGCAAAAACAGTGCAATGAGGCAGCATTTGTAAAAGATTATTTAATAATATCGCAAAAATAAAAAACAAATTGTACGATTAAGCAAACACAAAATAGCGCCATTAAGCAAAAACGCAAAAAAAGACAGAAGGAAGAGCTGGCGGTAGCAGAGATGAAGATGCTGAGCTTCTCTTTGGGTGTGACCAGGATGGACAGGATCAGGAATGAGCACATCAGAGGGACAGCACATGTTAGAGGTTTTGGCGATAAAGTCAGAGAGGCCAGACTGAGATGGTTGGGACATGTCCAGAGGAGAGAGAGTGAATATATCGGTAGAAGGATGGTGAGTTTTAAATTGCCAGGCAGGAGGCCTAGAGGAAGACCAAAGAGGAGGTTTATGGATGTAGTGAAAGAGGACATGAAGGTAGTTGGCGCAAGAGAAGAGGTTACAGAAGACAGAGTTAGATGGAGGCAATTGATTCGCTGTGGCGACCCCTGAAGGGGTAAGCCCAAAAGAAAAGAAGAAGAAGCAAAAATGTAAAAAATAGTGCAATTAAGCAAAAATGAAAGAAATAGTGGACATGAGCAAAATAACAGTAGTGGAATCAGGCAAAATAAATAGGGTCATTCCTTGTTTATCGCGGTTAATTGGTTCCAGAACTAACCGTGATTGGTGAATAAGACGGATTTATTATTATTAAATGAAATATGTTCATAGTTGGAGGAAGGAAAATAGAAAAATAGTTGATACCATTTCAAACATTATCAGAGCCCTGTATCCATGAAATAACACACCTATAGTCACCTTTACACTCCTATTATTCTTTCTTTACGTCACATTGCTAAGCTGTAATGCACAGACTACGGGATCACTGCAGGGACACAAGAGACTGCAATGGCCTTAAACATTAGCAAGCTAGCGAGCTAACTGGTTAGCCTCCAATATACAGTAGTATGCAAAGATTTGGGCACCCCTGATAATTTTCTACATTTTCATTTATAAATAAATACTTGTTTGGAGGGCCGCACGGTGGTCGAGTGGGTAGCATGTTGGCCTCACAGAAAGGAGGTTGAATGTTCGAATCTTCGTTGGGCATATCTGTGTGGAGTTTGCATGTTCTCCCCGTGCGTGCCGATACTGAATCTGCCGATACTGACTGGAATCCGTTCGACCTTCGGCTTTGAACAAGATTGTCAGGACCAGTACTGGCCACACAGCCCCACAGTGTTTGTCTTGGAATGCTGTGTTCTTCATCCCTTGTTACGTCCAAATAACTCTATTTTTGCTTCATCAGTCCAAAAATGACCATCACCATCCTTCACTTCTGACTGTCTGAGATTTTTCTTGGTCTGACACTCTGAGCCTTAACCAGAACTGTGATTGTGGTCTTTCATTACCTCACTATGTTCCTCACCGTGAAAACTGACAGCTGGAATTTCTGAGCTAGCTTTTTGTATCCTTCCCCCAAACCATGATGTTGAACAATCTTTGTTTTCAGGTCATTTGACAGTTGTTTTGGGGCTCTCACTTCTCAAATACCACTGTGTTTGTCTGCTATATGATATATTTAAATGAATTTCTGATCCAAACAACTAATTATTTATAAAGGAAAATGTTGAAAATTATAATCACGTGCACAAACCTTTGCATACAACTGTATTTATTGTAATCTAAAAGTAAAAAAAGGTTTAAAACGGAGTGGCCAAGAAGGACAAAGAAGCCAAAAAGTTACCATTTCCACATGGAACGGGAGGAGCTGTGCGGCGTCTCAATAATGGAACATTAGTGACGCCTACTGGCCGGAATACTACATATACCTTTGTCTTTATATATTTTTAGCTACTACTACACCGTGGTCTACCACCAAACAGACGTCGTTTATTAATTAATTCACCGCCTTATTGCGCAGCACAACTGTAGTGCAATTTAAAAAAACATTGCAAGTACGCAAAATGAAGTGGTGCAAATAGGCAAAAATATTTTTCAGTTAAGCAAAAACCAAATAAAATTGCGCAATGAAGCGAAATAAAAATTGTATGAAAAATATGTGTCAGCCTACCTACATTATTTTGACGACATGTTATGAATGTTTTGGGTGCGAAGGGTTGAAAGTCAACTGAATTTACTACAAAATATTTTACATATGCTTTTTCAATATTTTCTTTAATGGTATTGATGTATTGTGTGTGTGTGTGTGCGTGTGCGTGAAAAGATTGGCCGTACGTATAAACGAGCGTAGACGTCTCGGATGGAAAAGCACAGGGTGTACACTTCGCACGCTCCATTCATACATAACATCCCCCCCCCCACCCTGTTCTTCCTCATCTTCCTCCCGGCTGCGTCACGCACCACGTGGGGGTGCTTACCCCCCTTTGCAGCCAATCACTGCTCAGCACAGCACATTGCACTGTATATACCTTCATGTTATGCCCCGCCCACACACACACACATGCGTGCACACTGTGTGTGTGTGTGTGTGTGTGTCATGTACACGAGTGGATGATGATGACGTTGGCATGAAAAATGAAGGATGCCAAAACAAGGTGGGGCGGGGGCTTTGTGGAGTGTCTTGTTATGTTATGCCCCCCCCACCCCCATAGCTTGCACACACACTCATCATGACTCATCTTTGGTTTAATACCCAGCAGGAGGTGTGTGTGGGTGTGTTTGATGGTTAAAGGGTGGAAGTGGGTGGGGGGCCGGGGGGACGTTTAACAAGCCTCCAGAGGATTCCTTGCTTGAATTGATTCAAGAGCCACGTACTAATGTAAAATACAAATACACCCCCGGGGGAGCCCCCTCCCCTCCCCAGAGGATGACATCCTCCATAGGACACCCTGCATATAGCCCCGCCCCTTCACAACAAACAGCATGATGACAAGGGTTAAAAAAAAAAAAAAAAAATGGCCACCGGCACTCTTCTCTTCTCTGATTGGCTGCAAGAATGTCAACAGGAAGCAGACGTCCTAATGAATTGTGTTAGTTTAATGCGCTTTGCCACACGCGCATTAAACCTCCGGATGTTGCCTACAGCCACAGCTGCCAGTGCAATTAGAGATTAGTTTGTTACCTGTTTTTACCTTAATTTTGTTTTAGCTTCGTTAGCTATATAACAGCGACGTGATGCAGTCACATTGGGGGTGAACAACAAAGCAAATGTTGCTACATCTGCACAGCGCCGGTGGGGGATGGGGGGGGGGGGCGCTCCAATTCGTGGATGCGCGTGTGAGTGTGCGCGCGCGCGTGTCTCCCTAAAAGCAGAGCTGCCCCGCCGCGCCCCTCCCCTCCCCTCCCACCTCAGAGCAAAGGAACCTGCAATTCCTCTGAGGGTTGCCAGGGTGCGCTTCTCAACCCCCCCCCCCCCCCCTCCCCCTGCTCCTCCCCTCAACGCCACTTCACGCGCGTGCGCAGTGCACACGCAGATGCGCGTGTGCAAGTTACAACCGCACGGTCCACCCTCGTGCCTGCACGTTCGTGTCAGGTAGAGAAAGAACGCAAGTCTAGAAATCCATATGCGCGCGTGCGTATGGCGCACGTGTGAATACAGGGTGACGTATGTGAAGGTAAGGGAGGGGGTGTTTACCTTGACCAGAAGAAGACGAGATGTTCCCCAAAAAGCACGTGCACTTGTTTTATTGCTTCAATCTTCCGTTTCCTGTGCGCCAAGCCCGGCAGTCGGCGAGGTGAGGGGGGGTGACAGGACCCTCCGCCGCCGCCCCCTCTTCCCTGCACGCTGACAGCTCGGCAAAAACCCGAACGAACCCGATCCGAAAGCGAAAAAGCCCGAGTCGGTGCTCCGGGTCACGGATGCCAGAGGCCGGGGAGTCGCCGCCGCCGCTGCAGCCGCCTTTCAGTGCGCGCTGGGCGGCGTGCAGGGCACGACATGCCGCTCACTGGAAAGCATGTCGCATTTTGCTGGAAACCATCGAGCTTGGGGTGCGAATCCAATAAATCAGACATACGTTCTCTCTCCCCCCCCCCAGCCCCCCGCTGCCAAAAGGTAGTGCCGGGGGGAGAGCAAGGGGGTGGGTAAATGGATGCTTTACGTCCCAAACGATGACTCAGAGGAAAGATTGCAATCCAGTTTCGCAATGTCCTCCTCTTCCAAAACACAGCAGGCAGATCTCCTCCTCCTCCTCCTCTGCTTCACTGCCTTGCCTCCGTGCGCGGTGGACGCTCCTCCGCCAAACCTCCACGGTCCTCCTGCTGCCGGCTCTGGAGAAGACGGAAACAAACAGGATCCCCACCCCTTACCCTGCCCAAAAAATCCTGAACAAATTCAGCTGAGCGCCTCAGCTTGAAAACTCTTTTGGCGCCATATTTATGGCGTACTTTCAATTGAGTGCAAGCAGCAGGGCTGCACTTCCTCTTTCACTGGGGAACGCCGCCCCCCGCAGGACAGCAGCGGTACTGCAGCTCCCGGTGGACACGCCTCCATTCCTAAACATGACATAACAAATCTTTGTGTTTGTTTTTCTTACCTTCGGCTTTTCCCCCTGTCCCAGGAAGGGTATAGTTTTTCCGCCTCCAGCCGGGAATGGAAAAAGTGTGCACCATCACACCACCAGGGACACACAAGGGAAAAATAAACACTTATTAAAATAACTTGCTAACATGTTCACTATGATTCCTTTAGCATTAGCATATTAGCCTTTTAGCTGTTTCCCTTAGTAGAAATCTGTGTGAATACTTAGTGCTGTTGTGCTAGCTAGCATGCTAAAATTAACAAAGTAGCATTTTTTGTGGACATTTTTGTAAACGATAACACACGCAGATACTGAGCTTTATCTTGATGAGTGTCGTGTGCTAAAGCTAGTGTGTTTTTTTCCTTAGCATGCTAACATTAGCATAGTAGCATTTTAGCATGCATAGTAGCAGGTTTTCATGTGTGGGGTCGTGTCAGGTGCTAGCATGCCAATATTAGTAAAATAGCATTTTTGGACATTTTTGTAAATGTCAACACACGCAGATACTGAGTTTTATCATGCTGGGTGTTAGCATGTTAATGCTAGCATAGTAGCATTTGAGCTGTTTTCATGACTAGAGACGTATCAATACACTGAATGCTATCATGTTTGGTATTTTACATCCTTTTTAAATTTTGTCTTTGCATTTTGACGCTTCACTTACAACACACCAGCTGGAAATGCCAATCATTTCATTTTTTTGTTTGTTTGACGATGATGATTTTATGACTTTACCCCCAACCTAGTTTCAGAGAAATTACAATTTTTTAAAATGTTAAGTATTGCTTTGTTTGAAAAACACTAAACCTAACCCTTTTAAAATTCTGAACAAAATTCTGAAATATTTCGACTTGACAAATGACATTATTTTTCCCCATAATAATAAAAAATACACATTTTTTTTCTCTTCGTATTTTGACTTTATGCCTGTAAAATGATTTTTTTTCCATTTTTTTGTTAAATTATAGTTAGACTGTAGCCGATGCAAGGTTGGCCGTCCATTGGACTTTGGGGGTGGGGGAAAGGTTGGCAAAAATCCAAATAATAAACAAATTCATAAAAATAATTAATAATTTTGTTAATCTCACGTGGACAAACTGCTGTCACGTCCAGGAAGCCAGTTGCAGTTCCCACTTTGAACACTGGGCGCCGCTGCTGCAAAACAAGCACAGCGGTACAACAACATCCGGGTCACTTACCCCACCAGACCCGGCTGCAATCGGTAAGATGTCTGCCGCCGACGTGAATAAGTTTATTCGACGTAACCGAGCCGTGGCCGACAAAGTCGAGACACACAGAGGCCACTGGGAGAGCGACAAGCATTGGGAGCCTCGGAGGGAGTTTATTCTCCGGAACATGAGCCAATATAAAGCCCGCCGGTTGGACCAGCTGCTCGCGCTGTCGATGGTGTGGGCCAACAACGTCTTCCTCGGCTGCCGGTATGACCACTCAGTTGGGCGTCACTTGTTAAGTAAATACCACCACAGGGAAAATGTGCTTTGCGGTAACTTTTACAGAACCTTCCGATCGCCTTACTGCAATACCTTCTTTCGCTGTCTTCCACCACGACTATTTGGTGTGTTGGACTTCTTCGTCGCTCGCTGCCGCCCCCCTGTGTTGAGAAATGCCATTGCTCGCTGCCTCCCCCCTGTGTTGAGAAATGCCATTGCTCGCTACCGCCCCCCTGTGTTGAGAAATGCCATCGCTCGCTGCCGCCCCCCTGTGTAGGAAACGGTGAACTGCAAGTGCGTGAGCGTCTTTGAACGTCCTCTCGCGTGTTTTGCGGCAGGTACAGCACCGAGCTCCTGGAGAAAGTGAAGGACATGGCTGAAGGCATCGACGTGGAGGATGCTCCCGTTTTCAAGACAAGAGATGAGATTATGAAGCAGAAACAGGTACAGTTAGGACCACACGTTGGACTTATTTTCAGGATGTAAATATCTGACTGACCAATGTGTGTACCTTCTGGCATTACAGGCCAGATGACCACTTCCCACTGCTCTTTGGAACAGAGAAAACTACCTTGTGGGTTATTAACTGACTAAATGGCAAGAATTTATCACTTTTGTTTCTAGCGTGTTTTTAGTGTGTTGTTTTTGATTGTTTTTTTTAATAAATTCATATGGCCGAACTGAAAATATCATCCAGTGTTTATATTCTGCAGACCTACTTTGGCATACCACATCTACACTCAGTGAACGCCTTGCTAGGCACATCAGCACCGTGGGCCACATCAGACTCGCCAAACACTTTTATCCGGCCCTCTGGGCGTTTCCAAATTACTTTTTTTTTTAAACCAAACATCAAAACTGAAAAGGCTTTAGTCGCACAGGAAAAGTAATGATAAATACAAATTCTAAGAAATTTAACCAACGAAAGTCAGACATGGCTTTTCAACCACGCTTCAACAGAATTATTTGGAAAATTGATGACAAATCAAAGAGACGGATAATACGAATGGTAACAAAAGAGCCCAGAAAAACTTCTAAAGATTCAAGGTGACCTTCAAGCTCAAGAGACATCAGTGTCAGATCGCACCATCCGTCGTCGTTTGAGCCAATCCGGACATCATGGGAGACCACCAAGGAGGACACCATTGTTGAAAACAAACCATAGGGCACATCAGCTCTGTGTTCGCAGACGGAAAAATGAAGCATGTCAAGAGAAGAACACCGTCCCTACTGTGAAACATGGAGGAGGCTCTGTTATGTTCTAGGGCTGCTTTGCTGCATCTGGCACAGGGTGTCTTGAATCTGTGCAGGGTTCAATGAAATCACAAGACTATCAAGGGATTCTAGAGGAAAAACGTGCTGGCCTGTGTCAGAAAGCTAGGTCTCATTCGCAGGGAATGGGTCTTGCAACGGGACAATGACCCAAAACACCCAAGAATGGCTGAGAAAAACATTGGACTATTCTAAAGTGGCCTTCTACGAGTTTTTTCTCTTCATGCAACTAAAGACATTTACGTTATACTATAAAGTTAAAAGTACATTTTCTTGATAGACTAAGCTTCTTTCTTTTAATATTTTGACTTTACTCTTGTAAAATCACTACACATTTTTTCAATTTTTGCTGTTTATTAAATTATTTTTTTAGAACGTGCCATGGGCCAATAAAAAACATCCGGGGGCCATTTGTGGTCACATTTTGTTGTTGCAACAACCCTACCCAGCATGCTCTGCGGGCACTTATTACCCATGCAGCAGCAGATATATGTAACGTTTGATGATCACCTATTTATTCATAGACGGACCATTGGCCACATTTTTTTTAAAGCAAGCTAGCCTAATTATTAGAAGGAATAAGCCACAGCTGACTTAACGTTTGCCTCCTGGAGGAATAAAAACAAGCGTAAATTCAGTTTGGACAAAACCTTACGTCTGGAAAAATGTGTTTTATTATGTTTATACAGCATATTGTTTTAAGTATACACCTTTTTGATACACAAAATGTAACATATCCCTTCTATTGATTAGGGGAAATAAATCATTTGCCACATGATGAGTTTTACTGCCTGAAGAGTGGAAGGCTGTTGAATGTGTTTTTCGTCACGGTGCCTTTTCGTCGGGTGTCGGGTCGAAGAAGGCGTGCTGTCACTTGCAGCTGCTAAAGTGTCCCGTTGTCCTGTGCACAAAAAGCCTTTCGAGAAGAGTACACCCAAGAGTCGGAACCCCTTGGCACGTGCTTTGCTACAACCGCCGTTAAGGACCGTTAAAAAAAAAAAAACTGCCCACCTTGGGCTCCATAATGCAAACTTAGCCTGACTCGTCACCGCGTCGTCTACCTCGGAGCAGGAATAACTCCGAAAGAGAAGCGTGCCAAGTTGTGACTCACAAGCACCATGGAGACTTGGTGCTGTTTTTAAAATTTGTTGTTCAAGGAAGGAAAGGCAATACCCAATCAAAAGGCCTGTTTTCCGGGGGGGTGGGGGGGGGGTTTGGTCATGATACTGCTCTTTCCAAAAGGGGTGGTGTGCACAGCAGCAGACGGCAAAACTACGGCATCAATCCAAGCAAACAACAAAGATATATTACAAGTTCTGTTAGCAATAACTTATTTCACATCATGCAATTAAAAAAAAACAAAGTAAAATGAAGCGAATCAAAAGCGTAAGATCGATTCCTCCCCACCCCTCCACCCGTCAGTTGTTGCCCCAGCAAGTCAATGTTCGTGGCGCATCTTGGATTTGTTTTGCAGGGTGGCACTTGAGTCTGGTGATATGCTTGCGGCTGCTCTCCACACGCACGCCCCGGACACACGAGCAAGAGGAGGGTGACGATGGGAGGAGGTTGAGAGCGAGAGATAGAGAGAGAGGGGGGGGAGAGAGAGCGAGAAAGACGAGTTCACACGTCCACCCAGCTCTGCTCCACAATGGCCGTCACTCGCTTCTCGTACTCCCGCTTGTTCTCCTGGTAGAGCTGCGCCGCCTGGCTGTTGGCGGGGCTGTTGGGGTTGGGCTCGTCCAGCAACGACTGCGCAAAGACGCTCGGTTTAATATCAACCTGACAGGAGGAACGCACGGAAAGTGTGCGGAGGTGGCCCACCTGGATGGAGGTGAGGATGGACGAGACGTCGTACGTGGGGCTCCAACGATTTTGGAGGATGTCTAAACATATACTTCCATCTGCATACACTGGGGGGGGGGGGCAAAAAGGCATGACTACTCAACACTACCTTCATCGCACACACACACACACACACACACACACAAGGGTGTGAAAAACCTGATTTATTTTTTTTTAGCACGTTTGTCACACTTAAATGTTTTAGATCATCAAAACAAATGGAAATATTAGTCAATGACAACACTAAATGCCATTTTAAATAAAAATTGTATTAAATTCAAACCTACATGGAGCTGTGTTAAAAAAGTGATTTGCCCCCGTCAAAACATAGCTGAGATTTCTAAGGCTTTGGGACTCCAGCAAACCACAGTGAGCGCCATTATCCACCAATGGCAAAAACACGTAACAGCGGTGACCCTCCCCCTTGGCCAGCCAACCAAAATGACCCCAAGAGCGCAGCGACAACTCATCCAAGAGGTCACTAAAGACCCCACAACAACATCCAAAGAACTGCAGGACTCACTTGCCTCAGTTAAGGTCACCATAAGAAAGGCACTGGGCCAAAATGGTCTGCATGGCTTGGTTCCACGACCGAAACCACTGCTGAAGAAAAAGAAGATTATGGCTTGTCTCAATTTTGCCAGAAAACATCTTGATGATCCCCAAGACCTTTGAGAAAATACTCTGTGGTCTGACGAGACAAAAGCTGAACTTTTTGGAAGGTGCGTGTCCCATTACATCCCGTGTAAAAGTAACACCACGTTTCAGAAAAAGATCATACCAACAGTAAAATATGGTGGTGGTAGTGTGATGGTCTGAGGTTCTGCTTCAGGACATGGAAGACTTGCTGTGATAAACGGAAGCATGAATTCTGCTGCCTAACAAAAAATCCTGAAGGAGAATGTTCGGCCATTTGGTGGTGACCTTAAGCTGAAACCAACTTGGGTGCTGCAGCAGGACAAAGATCCAAAACACACCAGCAAATCCACCTCTGAATGGCTGAAGAAAAACCAAAACCAAAAATCCTGACCTGAATCTTTTGGAGATGTTGTGGCAAGACCTTCAAAAGGCGCTTCATGCTGCAAAAGCCTCCAATGTGACTGAATGACAACAATTCTGCAAAGACGAGTGGACCTAAATTCCTCCACAGCGCTGTGAGAGACTCATTGCAAGTTCTGGCAAACACTTTTACTTGAAAATCGGAAACATTTAAGTGTGACAAACGCGCAAAAGAAGGACTGGGCTGCTGAGGAGCAGTAAGGAAAACAGATGACTGCTAAGCCAAAAGCCAAAGACCCTGCGTGGGAATATTAATTAACACAAACGAGTCAGTAATATGAATTTGTTAGAACGTCAAAATCTTGCCTCGTCTCGCTTCTTTTTTTTCTTTTTTTTTTTTTTACTTTTGCCAAATGCAAACGCCAAACAGAAGAAAACGAGTCGCTGCGGCGACCCCTGGTGGGATAAGCGGGGATGAGCCGAAAGGGGGAAAAAGAATGTAAAAATGTAATTATAAAAACAAAAAAAACACACAGCAAATCCAGAAAACTGGGAATCCTAAAATAATCAGCACACTCCTGAATGTCAGAACACAAAGCCAGTCTGACAAAAACGAATAAAAAGAAAATCATGTCAGAATCCCACATAAATGCAAAGCAACTGATTGAATACATTTGGCTTATGAAAATAAGAAATAGGTCCAATCCAAACACGCTTACCATTGGGGTGAAACATTCTGGAGACAAAGCGAACTGTGGGAGGCTTATTTGGGTACTCCTCTGAAAACTCTATCAGCAGCTTAAATGTTCCTGTGGATGAACACATGTATGACTTTTTGGGAAGAGATCCTTTACGGGTACATTCTCTTTGGACGGGAGGCGGCATTTCTGTCATGGTGGCCGCGGGGTGTGCTCTCCTGTTCTTTCTTGGTGCAGCAGCAGTGAGATTCTGTTGTTTTAGCGGCAACATCAGGACCACAAGGCTGAATGTTAAACCCAAAATGACCCCTTAGACTTACGAGGCCGCATTCCTTGTGATGGACGCGAGTGATCAGTCATGTGACAGTTGTGTTTATGTGTACGCAATGCAAAAGGGACAACTCACCATCTTCAAAAGGCGTGCCCACGGGCCTGTGGGGAGACAGAGGACAGAAGAAAAAACACCATAAAGATCAAGCTGGGGCTGGAGTGGCTGGAGTTTCATGTGCTGTCACATTCGCCGGTCTTAAAGAGATGAGGATGGGGGGGGGGGGCAAACAAGCATATTTGGAACTACAAGTCACGTAAAATACCGCACAGAACTCCAGAAAATAAGGAAAGGTAAGTCTTTGTTGCGCAAGAGCAGGAAGGAGGCAATGAACTAAAAAAAAAAAAAGTGCGGGACAGGGAATTATGGTTACTTATTAATTCATAGAAAATCGTAAGGAAGATCCAAGACGCTACAGAAATTAGTTCAGAATTCCCCCAAATTGCATACCGCTGCGGGGACTAAGTGTCTGCACATGTAAACGAGGTAAAGATAGTCCATTATAACTGGAAAAAAGTTTGTTTGCTCTGTTTGAGTGGAGCCGAGTAAACACGATGCGGTGTACAGCGGCGCACAATTTTTTATACTCAAATTAAAGTCTAAAAAATGGGAAATGTGGTCACCTGCAGGACTACCCAGCGGTGCTGGCTTGTGAGGTTTGGAAATAGTGCGTAAAAATTGGTTATAGAG
This sequence comes from Oostethus manadensis, assembly GCA_024372805.1. Taxonomy (NCBI): domain Eukaryota; kingdom Metazoa; phylum Chordata; class Actinopteri; order Syngnathiformes; family Syngnathidae; genus Oostethus; species Oostethus manadensis. The sequence continues at coordinate 2,022,093 of QODF01000057.1, forward strand.
CTCAAAACATCAAAGTGTTCCCTCGCGAAAACAAACAAAACGGAATTTTGTTTTGTGCTTTGTTTGGTTTTTTCACAGCTATGACCATGCGTTGTGTTGTGTTCTGCATCCTGATTGGCTAAGAGAGAACCCATGCATTGTGTTCTGCATCCTGATTGGCTATGGGACCGGAAACCTTTGTCAATCTCCCCCGTGCCTTCCTGTGCAGTACAGAATACGTTCCATTTGCCAAATTGACATAAACGTCCCATCCCTAGTAGTGTGGACTGTCTGGGGGAGGCATGAGAAACAGGGAGTACTTTCATTGTTACCTGCCAACGTGTACTCATTTATTGTACTCAACATGCAATTTGAGTCTTGAATACAGTTCTCTATTTTGCTGCATTCTACTGGTTTCAGGTTCAAGTTCAGTTTGGACAGTACAGATAAATAAATAGATACATTCAAAATGACTGAGAACCGCTGCTCCGGGTCAATTGGTTGAAACCCGACGATAGTACTCCTGTGAGACGGGCGGCACGAAAGGCAGTCCTACAAGTCTTATTTTATTTGACAAAAAAAAAAACGAAACTAAAAACACGCCACAGTGCTAGGGCCGACAAAAGCAGCGTGAGTATCGGGACAAGGTGTGGTGGGGCACTCACCCAAAAATAACAGCGTTCCAAAGCATGATGTTGTTCTCTGAAGGCGCGCCGCTGACGCCGGTGGGAGGGTCCTCTTGGAGTCTGCAGACGAAAGAAACATTTAAGACTTGGCTCCAGACCTCAACTGCTCACGTCACAACACCGGCGGCTGCGCCTGATGTGAGGTTGCCATGACAACCACCCAACAGCACACACGGTTGCAAAGATGGGCGGGGCGAAGAAAGTGGGCCAAAGTGGCGCGTTGGCATGAAAGTTGACCAATCGGAGCATGCGGCCTATAAAAGCAGCCATCTGGGTACCGCACCGCAAATAACCTCATTAGCGCTAATCTGCCTGAGCTCTTTTACGCTCAAGATGCTCTGCGACACACTCCTTCTCTGGATGCTACAATGGCAACCTATGACATTTGATGGCATTTTTTCAAGGCACCCGGATCATTGTGTGTGCAAGGAGGGCACCAAACATACACCTCTGCACTTGTTGACACATGTCATTCACAATCCTCATGTATAAATACTGTATATCATAATACAGCTAAAATGCATGCACCCCTGCTCAAAAAGCCCCCATTTTTTATGTTTATGTCTTTGTGTTTCACTATAAGGGTTTTTCCTTAAGCGTTGTGAACTTTGCTCTGCAGTCCTTGAACACACCGTAGCGGTGTTGTGAGATAGCAGGGAAGTTTGTCCACTTCCTCCCGGCTGATCCCGAGATGTTCCCAGGCCAGTCTCCAACGTGTCCCAGGTCTTCCACAAGGCCTCCAACCCTACGGTTCAAACATGTCTCTTGGGGTGCGTCCGGGAGGCATCCTGACTAGATGATCAAGGCACCTCATCTGGCTCCTCTCAGTGCGGAGGAGCTTGTGACTACTGAGATCTGTTTGTTTCTCATAATATTACAAAATTTAAAACATTTTTCTTTAATATAGTATGAGACAATATAGTGCTCTCTACTAGTACAAATTCTACTACATCACCCTTTTCTGTGTGTATGCTAGCAGCCCCGCCTCCACCCTCCAAGACAAAGAGAATGCAAGACTGACAAAAGGGCTCACTCCGTTCATGCTGTTCTTCGATGGAACAAACGCACCAAGGTACTGAAACCAACGCTCAGAGTGAACCTTCAACTTGTTTGGAGGCGAGAGATGAGAAAAACAGACACGCATGCACACGGGAATATACTGATGCCGGCAAAATTGTGCAGTTGATTTGGTGGTGAGCGAACAATGGCAATTGAAGAGAGCAGTGTTCTGAAGCGGAATCTAACCTAATAATTACAACAATCACTTTTTATTGTGTGTCAAAAATAGTCATGTTTATGGAAGTATCAATCATTTGTGTTTTCTTGCATAACACTGGTGTTCCCGGAATGTAACCCACCCAAAAGGAAGACAGTCGTATAACCGCGGTCTTACTGTGAACCAAAATAATGTGCCTGGTGTATAGAATAAACAAACGGCATTGATAATTTTGCACAATTCCAGGTTATTCCTAATAATCCCGGTCAGAACTTTCCATTGACGGTCTCCAATCCACAGAAGTACTTATGATTGACACGGCCAGATGCGTATTAAGCCTCTTTAGCGACATGAGATGGCGAGAATATTGGAAACTGCTTCTAGTGTGATGCCGTGCATTTGTTGAGCGCCGGCAAGTGAAACCTGAAGATGTGGATACAGCAGCTCCTGTGTAGGATATTGTGGTGATCTAGTAGGGATTGAGGCAACATCGGGACTGAAGTGCCAAAATTAAAAGGAAATATTAAGAGAGACAGTAATACAAAAAAATACAAATGTAGTCATATTCTTGTCACACTGCTTTTCCTGTATTGTCTTTGTCTTTTCCATTTGCTTAATGTCATTGCATTTTCCAGATGGCTCAAGCTGGTGACAAAAAGCAAAAGCAATAGAAGGAGCACACAATTCCTGCTTGGAGTGGCTATGAAGTATTCATTCATTCATTCATTCATTTTCTACACCGCTTATCCTCATTAGGGTCGCGGGTATGCTGGAGCCTATCCCAGCTGACTTTGGGCGAGAGGCGGGGTACACCCTGGACTGGTCGCCAGCCAATCGCAGGGCACATACAGACAAACAAACATTCACACCTACAATTTAGAATCGCCAATGAACCCAACATGCATGTTTTTGGTATGTGGGAGGAAACCGGAGTACCCGGAGAAAACCCACGCACGCACGCAGAGATGCCCGACGGAGATTCGAACCCCTGAACCTCCTGACTGTGAGGCCAATGTGCCACCCACTCGACCGCCGTGCGGCTATGACATAGTTATGTTTAAATGTAGCTCTTGGGTCACGGACAGGAAGTAAAATCCCTTTCATGCCACCATGCACACACTTTGCGCAGGCGTCTCAGTCTATGGAGTCCATATGGAAGCTGCTATCAGCCTGGAGGGGACTAGTCACCCTGGGAGAGGGTCCTTCTGTTGCCTTTGCTTTTTGTCGTCGACTCCAGCCATCCGGTAAATGCGATGGAAAAGGAAACGGAAAAAAGAATAGGACTAGATTTGTGTCTATTTGCATTATTGATTCCCTTTATATTTCCACATGCATTCCCCTTGAATTTGGGCTGTCCTGCGGTGTGGGCACACAGGCTGATCCAAGAATGCTGCCATTGTTTACTCGGCTTGGTTGTGATGCGCTTCAACACCTGGGGTCTGGCGTAGAGTTACAGGACATCTAATCTGCGACTGCCGCACCATGCAACTGCATCTTTACGCACCAAAAGGCAGACGCGGGTGTCTTACCGGGCACAGACACCAGCACCATTACATTACAACAATATGCTTTCCTACTCATCTCCACACCCACAAAAGACGGAATAGGACCAGGACGCCCCTTTCAAGAGAACGCACAATAAGCCAAACGAGCATTGCTGAGAACCAGCCGAGCCACGAAGATGGTTTCGGTTAGTTAGTCGTCTCCGATCGCTGACACTCTCATCACCACACAACACAACACGCAAACTAGCCCGAGGACAGGCTAGCACGCTCATGCTAACAGTGGCTGCTGTACAGACACCGCAGACTACCGTAATATCCCGAATGTCCACATCGTGACGGCAACACAACAGCTACAGAGGCGGCGTGTGTAACAATTTCAGCCCAAAACGACTCACTGTTGATTAGAACACCGAGCTAGCTGCCGTTAGCTTCCCAGGCTAACCCCGCTAGCTGCTAGCCACACACACACACATTAGCAAGGAGGGGGACTGCGGTACCTTTTAAAGTCTCTCATTAGTCGTCTCCTCGCCGGGGTGGACATTATTGAAAAGTGTGATTTAAAAAAAAAACACAAAAGTTAGCTAAATTGGCAGCATACAGCGATTTGCGTGCGGTTTCCAAGAGCGGTGCTTGTCCCTCTTGGAGCCTTCTTTTTCCTCCTTTAGCTCCCAAAACAACTGGCTAGCTTCGCTACATGTGATGACGTCACCGGCTGACGGGGCTAACCAGCAGAGGCCCTGCCCCTTTAATGACGCGCACGTGGCCATGTTTATTACATGATTACTACTTTTCTATATTACCACATTGCTATGTGCATGTCCCAGGCTGCTCTTTTGTCCAGCAAGTAGTTCATCTTCATCAAATCGTCAATTGAAACGCAAACAAGATCATGTTTGTGCTGGTCAAAGATCCCGTATGACAGGAGTACCCGGTTGTCTTAAGGACATAGATATCATATAACTGAACCAAAAAAACACCATCAAAAATGGGGAAAAACCCCAAAATACGAAAATAAGAAGAGAAAAAAGTGACAATTTTACGAGAATAACATTGTTATGTTATGAGACAAACGTTAGTAGCATGAATAGTGATATAGTAACATAAATGTCATGAGGTTTTTTTTTTAGAATTTTTTTTTTTACTCGCATTTATATAACAAACAAAACAAAACAACAAAAAAGGGATTTTTGGAAAATCAAAAAAACCCCAAACTGAATATTGCAGTTGACAGCAGTTCTGTTGTGCTGCCACCTAAAGGACTGGAGTGATCATCCTAGCATGCAAAAAGGATGGAAAAATGCTGACATGCTTGTGGGCCTGCTAGCTGGCCCTGAGCAGTCAATCTGAAATGGGATTGGTTAAAAAATCAGTCCTGTTGCCGCTAAAGGAAAACTGTCCCCCCCCCAGCCCCCAATCCTTGTGTGACACATAAACACAGGTCTTTCCCTTTTCTATGCATTCTAAAGATATAAAGACAGCTAAAAAGAGGCAGCTAAGACTGAACGTAATGGGATAAAACCTCCATTTACTTAATGTGACCAGCATATTAACCAAGCTACAGCGACATCCTTATTATTATTAACATCGTTACACTGAAGAACTACTTTAATAGAATAGTGACACCTCGCCACACCACACCGGCTAGCTACCGAGCAACTAGCTTCAGCACACACTTACTCACAATGCCTTAAGCCACTAGCGAAAAGTGACGCTGCCTGTTGTTGCTGCCGCTATCAGTGCACCCAGGGAGGGTGAAAAATACGCCAAACACTGTAAGTTTTACACGTTATCATGAATGGGCCTGCATGCACACAGCACGGTTATACAGCATAGGTTTTATAAAACCATAAAACCATGTTGGAGGTTCTTGGAGGTGTTTTAATAGCAAGCTTTGGAGTTGGAATAGGTGCGTCCCATTACGTGCATTCTTAGCTGCCCTCTTTTCTGCTGTTTTTATAACTTTAGAAGGCACAGAAAAGGGCAAAATGCCCCAAAAAAGTGCAGTTTAAGTGACATGGGCCAGCAGTCCTAATTCTGAAGGCCCTGTGGAGATTCGATGTCTTGCTGGCCCCGCCTCCACGCCACTGTTTTATATAAAGTATATTTATATGTTTGTTTTGACTGAGCTCCTGTTGCTGCGCACGTGAGCTATGTGCACTTTTATTCCTGGAGGTTTGGGTGAGCGGGGAAAGTTTCCTCTCCTGTGACCTACATCCTCGGCGCGGTGAAACGCTATGCGAGCTCGGCTATTGATAGCAGCGAAGCAGCATTCAGACTGGCCTGATGACGGGAGGCGGATATATCTGCTGCAGCTTTGACTGGGGATGGCACTGAAGCCCGGCAAATGTCATCCATCCTCCCTGGAACCGGGGTAGGTGTATTTATAGACCTCAGCCACCACTATATTAGGTATATGTTGTGTATACTTAACACATTTTACATTTATCAGGCATCCATCCGTCCTTTTTCTATGCCGCTTATCCTCATTAGGGGATGCTGGAGCCTATCCCAGCTGGCTTCAGTCAGAGGCGGGGTACACCCTGGACTGGTCGCCAGCCAATCGCAGGGCAGACAAACAAGCATCCACACTCACATTCATACTTATGGACAATTTAGAGTCGAAAATGAAGCTAACATGCATCTTTTTGGAACGTGGGAGGAGGTTGGAGAACCGGGAGAAAACCCACGCACGCACGGGGAGAACATGCAAACTCCACACAGAGATTCGGACCCAAGTCTTCCAAATCTCCTGACCGTGTGGCCAGCACGCTAACCACTATGTCGTAATATTATCACTTAAAAACAAACAAAGTTTTTTGTTTTTCTCATAAAAACATATGTTTGTTCTCATTAACGGGAGAATACGACTTTTTCTTTTAATATTTGGACTTCATTCTCCGTTTTGTTTTGGGTTTTTTGTTCTCCAACTTTCTTCTTGTGTAAATCTTCTCATAATTATGACTTTATCACCAAAACATTTTGACTTTATTATCCCCCAACCTAATTTTGCCATTTTTTTTCTCATTTTCCTAAAAAATAACGTCGTTTTTCTTTCATACCTCGACCCATACGCTACTAAAATGAATTTATTTTACCTCGTAATGCTGGGACGGTTTTCTTGTAAATCTTTTTCCCCTTAAGACTTTTTTGATAAATTACTGCTGATTTCTTTTGCCATATATTCAGGTGGTTTTTTAAAGATATTTTCTTGTTAAATTAAATTAAAATTTATAAAAAGCCCATCCACGCACGTCCGATAAAGAATCCCTCCATAAGAAAGCTCAAAGCCGACGGCAGGTGGCTCTCGGGAGCCTGCTGGTGTCATGGATCCAGCTTTGCTGAGCATGCCTGGGATATGTGTTGGATTGTTGAGCCGCCCCCTGACTCTTACGTATAAAATCTCAACAGCGTGTTAGAGGCCTGCTCTGTCACACGAAACACGCCTTTGACGAGGTTGAGGATGCTTTCTAAAGAACCCGCTTTGCAGGGAATGAAGTTGTCCCTTGAGGAGGCTCAGCAAATACATTTGGAGAGGCCACACAGGAGCGGTGGCCAAACTGCGGGCCGCCAGGACATTCACCAAATATCATTGAACAACGACAAAAACGAAAAAACAACAGCAGCAAAACTTTTTAAATTAGGTAGCCTTTTTTTTTGTTAGAAAAAAAGCCATAATATGATGAGAAATAAAACAGAAAAACAAAAAAATGTCATTTTTGGAAAAATCAGTTGCAGAAAAATCTATAATGTGTATGTTGCTATATTATGGAAATAAAGTTATACTGGATGTTGGATGTTGGAGGACTGTGTTGGTTGACATGCCTCTACAACATTGCATGGAAGTCAGGAACAGTACCTCTGGACTGGCAGACCGGGGTGGTGGTCCCCATTTTTAAAAAGGGGGACCTGAGGGTGTGTTCCAACTATAGGGGGATCACACTCCTCAGCCTTCCTGGGAAAGTCTACTCCAGGGTGCTGGAGAGAAGGGTACGACCGTTAGTCGAACCTCGGTTAGAGGAGCTGCAATGTGGTTTTCGTCCCGGTCGCGGAACACTGGACCAGCTCTACACCCTTGCAAGGGTACTCGAGGGTATGTGGGAGTTTGCCCAACCAGTCTACATGTGCTTTGTAGACCTGGAAAAGGCATTCGACCGTGTCCCTCGTGGTGTCCTGTGGGGGGTGCTCCGGGAGTACGGGATTGATGGTCCGCTTCTACGTGCCATTCGGTCCTTGTACAATCGAAGCAGGAGCCTGGTTCGCATTGCCAGCAGTAAGTCGAGCTTGTTTCCGGTGAACGTTGGCCTCCGCCAAGGCTGCCCTTTGTCACCGATTCTGTTCATAATCTTCATGGACAGAATTTCTAGGCGCAGTCAAGGTGTTGAGGGAGTCCAGCTTGGTGACCTTAGGATCTCGTCTCTGCTATTTGCAGACGATGTGGTCCTTATGGCCTCATCAGGCTGTGACCTTCAGCGTTTACTGGAGCGGTTTGCAGCTGAGTGTGAAGCTTCTGGGATGAGACTCAGCACCTCCAAATCCGAGGCCATGGTTCTCAGTCGGAAACGGGTGGACTGTACCCTCCGGGTTGGGAGTGAGGTCTTGCCTCAGGTGGAGGAGTTCAAGTATCTCGGGTTCTTGTTCACGAGTGAGGGAAGGTTGGAGCGTGAGATCGACAGACGGATCGGTGCAGCATCTGCAGTAATGCGGTCGCTGTACCGGACCGTCGTGGTGAAGAGAGAGCTGAGCCGGAAGGCAAAGCTCTCTGTTTACCGATCGATCTACGTTCCCACCCTCACCTATGGTCATGAGTTATGGGTCATGACCGAAAGAACGAGATCGCGGATACAAGCGGCGGAAATGAGTTTCCTTCGTAGGGTGGCTGGACTCACCCTAAGAGATAGGGTGAGGAGCTCGGCCATCCGGGAGGAGCTCAGAGTAGAGCCGCTGCTCCTTCACATCGAGAGGAGCCAGTTGAGGTGGCTCGAGCATCTAGTCCGGATGCCTCCCGGGCGCCTCCCTGGTGAGGTGTTTCGGGCACGCCCGGTCGGGAGAAGGCCCCCGGGAAGACCTAGGACACGCTGGAGGGACTATGTCTCACAACTGGCCTGGGAACGCCTTGGTGTCCTCCCGGTGGAGCTGGAAGAGGTCGGTGGGGACCGGGAAGTCTGGACTTCCCCATTGAAACTGCTGCCCCCAAGACCCGGACCCGGATAAGCGGAAGAAAATGGAATGGGGAATAAAGTTCACGTATTATGAGCATAACTTCATACCCAGGAGAAAATTTAAAAAATGAGAGCAGAAATGTAAAACAAAATGCTGTGATTTTACCGAAATTAAGTCAAAATTTAACAAGAAAATAGTCATACTCTAAAAAATAAAACTTCTACTCTAAATAAACGTCATTTTAGTAGTACTTTTTTTAGTAGTAATACTTTTTTTCCAAAGATGCAATGTTATGAAAAACAAAACAAAATAAAGTCGTATTTTTTTATAATATCATGAGAATAAAGTCAAAATAATAAAGTCATAGGTAGGGGAAGAAATTCTACAAAAAGAAAGGTAAAATAATTTAAAAATCCATAGCAAAAATTTAAAAAAGGCTGAAAAAAGTCATACAGTAAATAATAGAATTACTATAAATAAGTCATTTTGGCATCATAGAGTTGAATTATTAAATAAAAAATACAAGTTTTCAAAGTAATATTACAGAAATAAAGTCAAAATATTATGGGAATGAAGTCATAATATTACAAAAATAACTTTATTTACAGATTATTTAAGAAGAAAGTTGAAAAATGTGGAAAAAAAAACCCAGCAATAAATGAAGTTAAGAGTAATAATACAGAAAAAATATATAACTTCTTAACACTTCTTAGTCCTGGGGACCATTATAGTATTAGAAAAATAAAACGAATTGATTATTATTAAGATATATTAATTAATTAATATTACACTAACGTGCTTTGTCACATGCTAACATGTTAGCTTCGCATACAGTGACCTGTGCTGATTGCTTTTGGCATCTATAATGCACAAAACGTATCAAAGTGTGTTATTGTTCCATTAGAGCGGAGATGAAAAGCGCTTCCCCGTCTGGGCGCTAATTGGATCAGCACAACGCGCCTTTAATCTCACCTTGTTTCATGATGCTCTCCAAAGCAGCCCAGCACGCGGCCGCCATGAAATCCCTCAACACGCTACCAACGCCGGTCTTTCATCGCATATACTGTCTGCTTTTCCAGACTGAAATCAAAGCAGGACGCGGATCCTCCGAACTCAGCCGCGTAGCGAGGCCTGCGGGTGAAAGGTTCTTCTCGACTAGAAGACTTTTGTTGGGAAGTAGGTCGACACGGGTAGATGTTACGAGTGATTAATACCAATCTAACTCCTGCCATTTGTTAGGTTAGGAGGGAGCGATAATAATGACTATAACCTACAGTATCTAAATGATCTGTAGCTGCACTCAGGGTGGGCGGGGCCTAACCGGTAATGGGTGGGGTCTTAATTCCGTACGTTATTTCAAGTCTGAAACCGAGGCAGGCGAGACTTTGTTATTTATTTTTTCATAGTCCGCGTGAAGCTGATGATTCACGCAAACTGTCTTCACTGTCTTTTCCGCGGAATCGCCACGTTCCGTGCTACGAGCAAAGTTTTCCAAACGACTTGATGTCACTAAGCAGACAACAAAACTCAAAGCCAGCGACCCACATACGAAACGTGTTTACATCTTTTCTTTCTTTATTCTCATAATATTTTGACTTTATTATTGTAATTTCATAACTTTTACCCAACCGAATTTTTGTAAAATTGCAACCGTGTTTTTGTTTTGTTTGCTTCTCGTAATATTAGGACTAAGGACGTGGCATAAATAATACATTATCGCCCTGAAATTGGCATAAAAAAGTAATATCAGTAAATATTGTTTTTTTTTCTTATATCAAAATCATTAAAATCGCTTTTCTCTACAACAGGGGTAGGGAAGCTATGGCTTGGGGGCCAGATGTGGCTCTTTTGATGACCACATACGGCTCTCAGACGTAACATTTATTTATTTTTATGGACTTTTTTCAGGGGTTATTTATTTATTCTAAAAATACAACTTAACAGAAAACTTTAAGGAAACAGAAAAAATGGAAGAATCAGCAGTAATTTTCCGAATATAAAGTCAAAATATTAAGAGAAAACAAATCTAATCCAACCAAAGAAATTTGTAATTTGTGGAAAGTTAGGTTGTGGAAAAGGTTGTAAGATTAGGAGAATAAAGTCATAATTAAAAAAAAAA
>QODF01000057.1:2046222-2069924 GCA_024372805.1 Oostethus manadensis
TAGGGTGAGGAGCTCGGCCATCCGAGAGGAGCTCAGAGTAGAGCCGCTGCTCCTTCACATCGAGAGGAGCCAGTTGAGGTGGCTCGGGCATCTAGTCCGGATGCCTCCCGGGCGCCTCCCTGGTGAGGTGTTCCGGTCATGCCCAGCTGGGAGAAGGCCCCGGGGAAGACCTAGGACACGCTGGAGGGACTATGTCTCACAGCTGGCCTGGGAACGCCTTGGTGTCCTCCCGGTGGAGCTGGAAGAGGTCGAAGACCGGGAAGTCTGGACTTCCCTACTGTAACTGCTGCCCCCGTGACCCGGACCCGGCTAAGGGGAAGACAATAGAATGGAATGGAATGTTATGATGTTAAACGTCTGAGAGCCATACAGTATGTAGTCATCAAAAGGGCCACATCTGGGCCCCCGAGCCATAGCTTCCCTTCCCCATAGGAAGCAGGGTACTAATTTTAGAAGTATCATGTACACCTCTTTCCCCCCCCTATTATGTTTTATGCAATGTCATATGATTTTTTTTACACCAAAACTGAGGATTTTGTTTAATAGCTTTCAGGTCATGTGACCCAGGGATGCCAAACCACTTGCTATTACTTAGTCCCATCCTGGTAGTATCATGCACACCTATTTGTTTCAAACTTAAGTCTTATAGGATTTTATATGGATTTTTAATACCAAAAAACAAATGTCTTCAGTAACTTCAAGGTCACGTGATCCAGGGACTCAGCTCATTTTTCCAGCATCTCTAATTGTCTGGTGCCCCGCCCACCTGTCCGTTTGGTTGCGCTTTGTGTTGACGCATTCCTGCGTACTAAACGACGCATTGTTACCAGTCGTGTGCCGCCTCAACACAAAACGATGAGTCATTTTACGTCAACAAACCGGTTCCTGTCGTTCACTGGGCTTTTTTTTGTTGACGCCACAGCATAACGAGATGTAATAATTCAGGTTTTCCAGTGGTTAACTTCTTTTTTCATAACAAATTACTCTCACGCCTAAATAGTTTGTATTCTTTCATTAATTAGTAAATAATGTCTTAATTAGTATGGATAATTTGATAGTAATAGATACCCAATCTATACTTGATACATCCACACCACTGTATATATCAGGGGTAGGGAAGCTATGGCTCAGGGGCCAGATGTGGCCCTTTTGATGACCACATATGGCCCTCAGATGTTTAACACCATAACATTTATTTATTTGAATTTCTTTTTTTCTTAAAATATATGTAGCATATATTTGGGTGTTCAAAGTGCGATCCAAGTGATTTATTGACCCGCGGCACATTCTAATAATACAACTTAACAAAAAACTTCAGCAAAAATGGAAAAATCAGCAGCCATTTCACGGAAATAAAGTCAAAATATTAGGATAAAAAATCTAACCAAAAAAAGTTGTAATTTCTGGAAAATTAGGTTGTGGAAAAGGTTCTAATATTAGGAGAATAAAGTCATAAAATTACAGGAATAAAGTCATAGTTACGAGAAAAGTTAAAAAAACAAATTAAAAATTGAAAAAAAATTGCTGTGTAGAGTAGAAAGTCACAATATTTTACAGGAATAAAAAAGTACAAATAATTTCATTTTTAAAAAATATCTTAGCCCAAAAGGTTCCCGGTCCCCTGGTATATATCATTGGTACTTTTACTTCAAATAGTTGAATTTTAAATGTAATGATTGTGCAATCTTCATTAGGGACCTTTTTTGAACAAAAAACTTTATTTACACACAAAGAGGCAACATAACATAGGAACATAAACCAGATCAAGGAAAATTGTACCAAAATAACTGGGGTGACGATAAAATAACTTTACGCCTTTTCACAAAAGAGAGTTACACATTGGGAGTATCATTTCAGCATTTTTGATCTTGATCAATTTTATTCATATTGATTATTGATACTTCCTGCTAGCTGTTAGCTAATGCTAGCAACAATGTTAGCAAATACACAATTGGAGAGGTTAGCAGCTTGTAAGCGGCCCATTCCCAATTCCCGCAGGAATATATCTATTGTGCTATAACACACATATTAAAATACAGCTCAGCTGCAGAACTACATCCATGTTCGATTCATTGGAATGTTCATTGTAATAGTTACAGTAAATAAATGACCCCCGGAACTACAGCTCACGCCGACATTGTTGTTAGCCGGAGCCCTTTAACGAGCCTGTACAAACCTGTAAACATAAACGTTAATACCGTGCAATATTTGCGAATAGCATTGTGTACAACAGTGGAATGTAAACTTTAACATTTTTTAAATGATGGTGTTTTAGACTGAGAAAGGTGTAAAAGTAAAAAAAAGGGAACATAAACAGCCCCCCCCCCCCGCCGCCGCCTCCATGTTGTGACAAAACAGCGCCGAGAGCGGACTGGAAAGACTCGGCGGCGGCGTCTTCTTCTACTTCTTGAAGCGACTGAAGAGGAATTCCTGGTCGTTTAGACACAGCGCGCTCCCGGTAAGTTGTTTCTCTGTACGTTGTAAGGTCGCCGTGTTATTTATTGGCTTCGCTCGTCGTAGGTTGTGGTTGCTAAGAGGCCTCAGTGATAAGCTAGCTAGCTTGTTTGCTAGCTAGCTTGTTTGCTAGCTAGCTTGTTTGTTAGCTAGCTTGTTTGCTAACTAGCTTGCTAGTTAGCTAGCTAGCTGCTAAGGCTTTATGGGTTTAAATTGAAGCTTCTGCATGGTCGGCGTTGCACCCGTGACATTCATGACGTTGTTATATTAATGTTAATACGATCCAGAATGTAAGTTAATTGTGTATTGTATTATTTATCAACGAGGCAGAAAAGCCAAGGGACGCTACAGGGCTAGCGTCCGCGATGCTAACTCGTCCCTTTCGCTGTCATCCTTCCAAACGGATCCGTGTATTCACATACAGAAGCGCCCGCATGCGTTATGGAAGATGCCAAAGGTAGCGTCGTGCGCACCAAACCTACGCGCTCTTGTCGTCACGCAATGAAAGCGGAGTCGGTCGTCGTCACCAGCACGACAACACGTAGCTCAGCTAGCTCGGGACCGCCGTGGCACGGCTAACGGCTGCGGATCGGCGCGCACGCGGATAGACGTCCACCCTAACGCGCCTCGCTGTGCCCCCTTCAGCGGAAAATGCCCACCATTAAGCTCCAGAGTTCCGATGGGGAAATCTTCGAGGTGGACGTGGAAATAGCCAAACAGTCAGTCACCATCAAGACCATGTTGGAAGGTAAGACGCCATGACGCGCTCACTGGGCCAATAAGAACAAAGTACAACATTTTATGTTTTTTTTTTAAAATCGTTTCCCAGATTTGGGAATGGACGACGAAGGAGACGACGACCCCGTCCCCCTTCCCAACGTCAACGCAGCCATTCTTAAGAAGGTAACACACACACACATTTCGAAGACCCATGGCGGCGGTGGAACGGCCGTGTTGCTACACACCTGGCTTCATAAACAACCGGAGGTCCTCCACAGCAGAGGTTCTCGGCCGCACCGCACTCCGGCGACCCAAATTGCAGACGTTTTTTAACACGCACGTCAAGACAAACACTTACATCGCTTCCCTGACAGTTCGCCGCGCCCGCCCCACTATTTGGGGCGCGCAGGGTTAACCCAACATGCTTGTTTTTGAAGAACAAAAACATATTTTTATCTTTTGATGTGTTCTCTGTGTGCCGTGTCAGGTGATCCAGTGGTGCACCCACCACAAAGACGACCCCCCGCCCCCTGAGGATGACGAGAACAAGGAGAAGAGGACCGACGACATCCCGGTCTGGGATCAGGAGTTCCTTAAAGTGGACCAAGGCACCTTGTTTGAGCTCATTCTGGTAGGAATAAACAAACGTTGTCATAGAAATAACGCTAATAATAATAACAACACTAGGTGTGTCGTGTGACCAGTAAGAAGGTATGCGGTCCACGTGTGGGGTAACTGGATAGATGTCGGGACATAGAACATTCCATTCTGGGCTTCCAGGAAGTGAAAGACTCGTCCCCGCACTGCCCCCCCTTTACCCCGCTGCTTTCCAAACCTCCCTGGTGCTGTGAGTGTGTTTTGGCCGAGGCCGATGCGGCGTGAAATCTTTGCAAAGGCACAGAACATCTCCAGCTAACTGGCTAGCGCTTTCTGGGGAAACCGCGCGCATGTCCATGCCTTTTTTTGTTTTAGCCGATCGGCTTGGCCCCAATGCAAGTGGAAAGCTGAAACAAAACATCACATTCCATATTAATTACAATATTAATAATAATCCGAAATAGAGGCGTTTGTTGTCGGGGTTTACAACAAGTACTTTTTTCTTAAATGTTAAGGATTTAACCGTGTATTGTACAACACAGCAGCACCAGAACCCATGTTGTAGCGGCAGCGTACTGCTGAGTCGGCAGGAAAGCTGACGCAAAACACATTTGACAATAATAATTAGAACCGGGGATGTTTGTTGCCGAGGTTATTTATAACTGTTAAGGATTTAACCGTGTGTTGTACAACACAGCGGCACCAGAAGCCATTTTGCAACGGCAGCATACTGCTGAGTTGGCGGGAAAAACGGACAGGTGCTGACGTACATCAAAGTCAGTCCAGCTCGGCTGGTTGCAGCCCGGTACCACACCGCCCCCCACCCTGACTCGGCCGCGCCTACGGCTCGATTTATCTGCAGACGCGTCGTCTTTTGTCCCCCAGGCCGCCAACTACTTGGACATCAAGGGTCTGCTGGACGTGACGTGCAAGACGGTGGCCAACATGATCAAAGGCAAGACCCCCGAGGAGATCAGGAAGACCTTCAACATCAAGAACGACTTCACAGAGGAAGAGGAAGCCCAGGTCAGCGTCTCCCAGCACGGCCGTCGGCGTTCTATTCGGCGTCCGTGCCTCTTTAACCGCCGTGTCTCCCTCCTTGTCTCCATCAGGTACGCAAGGAGAACCAATGGTGTGAAGAGAAGTAGAAGAACACTAACACACTGAATAGGAACGCGTCCGCTCACTGCTTGCACTGGTGTTCATACTTGTTCATATTTACTACAACTAGGCAACGCCACCCCGTGTAGAAAACTAGCAGACTTTGTCATTATTTAAAGAAAGCAGTCCTGCTTGTTTGCACACACGCGTTGTCTGCATTTTTACAAATCTGCTTTTTATTCCGCCACATTTGCTCTCAGTTCTCCCCAAGTAGGACTTTCTTTTTTTTTTTTTTTACTGTTTGTCTTAGTTTGGACAATGCTAGATGGAATTTTAACATGTTCTGTCGTGTTGAGGTGGTTGCCAGGTTGGCTCGCTTCATTCCTAACTGACGTCGCCTCGGAGGGAAAAAAAAAAAAGTTTCACGCCATCTCTTGTTGACTTTGGGAAGAGAAAATAAAATGAAGAAAAAAAAACAGGTTGCCTTTTTTGCTCCATTGGGGCTGGAAAAAAACATTCATGTGTACATTATTAATGTTTTAACAAATTTAATACAACAACAAAATAAGCCAGTCATTTTTACATGTTTGTCAGGCAACATCGCCCTCTGCTGGACGAACACGGAATAGTTTACAAACACTTGCCATTTTAACCCAAAAATACAACAAAATATTGCAATGGTGGGACTATAAAAGTATATATAATTTTTTTAAACACAAAAGTTAAGTACATTATATAAAAACTTTACAATAAGTTGTAATAGAATAGTACCCATTTGGTCTTAAAAGATTGTTTACAGAGCTGCAACATCTTCAGTTAAAAAAAACGACACAAAAGATGAGAAAAAAAAAGTAAAATAAAATCCCTCATGTGACCTTGGAAGTATACACAAATACAATAAAACTTGAGTGAAGGTGGTCAAAACAGCTGGTCCCAGCAGGATGAGATTTGTCGTATGCGTGATTGTCATGCAGTTGCACCAGCCACGCAAGCACGTGACCTTTTTTATATGGCCCACTAAAAAAACGGTGGACTCAAAAGCACATTTTCAGGCTGCCAGGCCCACGACGGAGCACAAGAGCGCCCGACAGCCAGTCTAACCAATCAGAAGCATGACAGTCATTTCTGGAAAAGTCACGCACATATGACCAATTCATATTAATTCAAAAAGTGCACGATTACTAACCACACCAAAGAAAAATAATATCCATGTGAGGTGTGCATTCATTTCTTCATGAGAGCACTTTTAGAAAATTTTGTGATTTGTCTTTTTAACTGGACAACATGGTGTAAGAGCTTGGAAGTGTTTTGCTACTGACCTAAAAAGTGGATGAAAAGGAGAAAAAATGTTGATGTACAGTGGATCCCCGCACATTCAGCACGCACGGCCCCGCAATTTACACAAAATCATTCGCCGTAAGTTGCTAATAATCTATAGATATGTGACGATGCGAGTGAAATGAATTATGGCATACAGCGGCGTGAAAAAGTGTTTGCCCTCATTTCTTGATTTTTTGCATGTTTGTCCCACCTAAATGTTGCAGATCATCAAGCACATTTCATTATTGGTCAATGAGTCAACACAAAATGCAGTTTTTAATTGAACTTTTTTATTATTTAGAGAGAAAAAAATTCAAACCCATGTGGCCCTGTGTGAAAAAGTGATTTGCCCCCAGTTCAGTCTGGAACAGGTTATAAAGCCATTTCTAAAGCTTTGGGACTCCAGCAACCCACAGCGAGAGCCATTTTTCACACATGGAGAAAACATGGAACGGCGGACAACCTTCCCAGGAGTTGGCTAACCAAAATGACCCTAAAAGCGCAAGTGACGACTCATCCAAGATTTCACAAAAGACTCCACAACAATATCCAAAAAACCGCAGGCCTCACTTACCTCAGTTGAGGTCAATGTTTGGGGCAAAAAGGCGCTTCATGCTGGAAAAACCTCCAATGTGACTGAATGACAACAATTCTGCAAAGATGAGTGGGCCAAAATTCCTCCACAGCGCTGTAAGAGACTCATTGCAAGTTATGGCAAACGCTTGATTGCAGTTTTTGCTGCTAAGGGTGACCCAAACACTTATTAGCTTTCAGCTAATCACTTTTTCCCGCAGGGCCATCTAGCGTTGTGTTTTTTTCTCCCTTCATAATAAAATGTTTCATGCAAAAGTACACTTTGTACGAGTAGCTAAACATTTGATAGTTGAGTAAGTGTGTGAGTGTGGTGAGTGAACAACGGCAAACTGAAGAGAGAAGGGGAGGGTTCTGGAGCTGGAGCCAATCTAATAACTAAACTTTTATTGCAAAAGTTTTGGAGGGGGGGGGGAGCGAGCCGCATGTTATTTACAGGCCTATCAGTCACTTTTTTTGCGGTGGTCCCGGAAGCCTGCTAGGGGCGGGGATGGACTGTGTTTGTAAAATGGAGTAGAAAGTGTTGGAAATGTTGGAAAAGTCTTACATTCAAGCAAATTTCTTATTGGAAAATCGTTTGTGGATGTTGCCATGGAAACGCCGCCACGGCCGCATGAAGGTGAGCCGAGGTCACGGACTTCAACTCACAACTCTGACCGACGGACCCGACCGGTCCGGGTGGGCGCGTTTAGGGGGAGGGGGCGGCGACGGGGGGCGGCGTTGGCTGCGGTAAGGGTGTGCTGGTGTGGGGGAGGGGGGCGAGTCTGACGCACTTAGATGTGAACAAGATGGGGTGGAGCAGCGACCTCCTTCAAGGAAGCGAATGCACTTCTTCTTCCTCCTGGGGAGGACAGTCACACACAGTTATCTGTGAATAAAGTAGAACACAAACTTTACCTCAATACTACCACACGCTACTGCAATACCACCCTACATTGCTACTAGTAAACGTGACACTACAAGTAAAAGACGACCGGTGAAGGTAGTACAGGTAAAGGCGTGACCTGTCAAAATGCATCTAAAATACGTCAGTTTTTATTTAATATAAGATCATTTATTTTATAATATATAATAAATATATATATAGCGTAATATAACAGATATATTTATATTAATGTACATACACATATATAATTACATAATTCTTTTCATTTGTATTTTTATTATATAATAAATATAAAAATACATACACAGTATAGTAAATATGGACATATTATTTTTAGTATATCATGTATAATATTTATATATATACACACAGTTATAAAAATATTGTATAATTATTATAAATATTTTTTCCCTAATTAATTATGAATGAATTAGAAATAATTCAACATTTTCAAAAGCTAAAATGTACTTTGATCTCTTACAATAGATTTAAAAAGGCAGACACTCTGCTCTGGTATACAGAGATTACATTCATTCCCATGAATTGAGTTAACATTTCCTAAAGCTAAAATGTACTTTAGTTCAACAGGATTACGATTTTTTAAACAGTTAGGTGACATATTTTTGAATGTAATCTTTTATCTTTTACGATACGTTTAAAATGCACCCATTCTGCTCTAGTATACAATATATTTCATTAAAAAATGAAAAACAAACGTCTGAATGTAATAATAAATAAATCATAAAATATAATTGTGACTTTATGAATGTTCATCCAAACACAGTCAATGTTCATTGCAATAACAAGGTTCATGGATGAATGACGAAAAGGAATGTTAGTAGTTCTTTTAGATTAGTGTAGACGTCTAGAATTCATTCAAAACCTTCTTAGCGGAGGATAGCAAAATGGGCGTGGGGAGTGGGAGTGCATTGGAGGATGCTGAGTACACACCTGCAGGGACCACACCAGTCTGTTTGTTGGTGGAGGCCAAAGCGAGCTCGACATTTCTTAGGAGAAGCAGGGTCTGAGCAGCAGGCAGGCATGCAAAACACAACAGGAAGAAGAAGGAAACAGAAAAGACCAAAAAATAAGAAAAGAACAAATGTTAAAGCAGAAGACAAAAAAGAAGATGAAGGAATGAGAAGAAAGGGGGAGAAAGATCAAGTAGAAGAAGGAAGACAAAGAAGAAAAGGGAAGAAAAAATGAGGAAGAAGAAGAAAATGAAAGAAAGATGAAGAATCGGAAGGAGAAGAAGAAAAATGAATTAAGACAAAGAAAAGAAAAAAGGAAGAAGAAAAAAAAGAGGAAGGAGGAAGAAGAAAAAGAAAGGAGAAACAATGAGAGGGAAGAAGAATAAGAAGGATAAAAAAAAGGAAAAGGAGAAAGAAGAAGAAAAAGAAAAGACCAGGGAGAAGAAAACAAAGGAAGGAAAAAGGAGGTGAAAGAAGAACAATGAAAGAAGAAGGAAGAAGAAGGTGGTGGAAGAACAATAAAGATGGAAGATGAAAAAGAAAGGAGGAAGAAGGAGAAGGAAAAAGGACAAGGAAGAAAGTGGGAGAAGGAAGAATAAAAGAGGGATGAAGAAGAAAAAGAAAAGAGCGGGGAGAATAGGAGGAAGAAGAAAACAAAGGAAGGAAAAAGGAGGTGAAAGAAGAACAATGAAAGAAGGAGCAAGAAGAAGGAGGTGGAAGAACAATAAAGATGGAAGATGAAAAAGAAAGGAGGAAGAAGGAGAAGGAAAAAGGACACGGAAGAAAGAAGAACAAAAGAGGGATGAAGAAGAAAAAGAAGTGAAAGGCAAGCAGGAAGAAGAGAAGGAAGGAGGGATAGGAAGAAGAAAGAAAAGCATTTAGAAAAATGGCTGCCACGGAGGGAAAAGGTTAGTAGATTGGTAGACATACAAAGATAAACGCAGCCTTTGGTCTGTTAGTCTCTACAGTTTTTCCTTGCCTCCGTCGGCAGACAAGTTGGAAGCCAAATGAAAAATGCTAGGAAAATAAAAATAGCTCGCGTGAGCGGCAGCTGGTGCTAGCTAGCTAGCGTGTACCTGAATTGGAGTCCTGCTGCTTGTCCCGTTTCCTCCGCTTCTTCTTCCCCTGCAACCCAACAACACAACGACTTTCACTTTCCGTCACCACCACCACCACCACCACCACCACCGGACACCTGCACCATCTGACCTCCTCGCAGAAGCTCACAAAAACATCTCACGGTATCTTCCAAAGTCCAATTGCATGCACATGTAGCAAGTCATGTAGGGCAGCACGGGATGATGCGGGTGTTGCTCAAGTGATGATGTCACAAAAGGTGTTAAAGTGCCACTCTTGACTGTCTTAATGGGCCTGGTAACCATGGCAACATGCGAGGCCACCCACAATCCCTCCTTTAGGGGTTGCCCCCCGTCCCCGACCCCCCCGCAGAGACATACAGCACATCCACCACAAGACGAGTCCCTACCCAATCAGCTTTACTCTGGACCCCGCTAAGGCCCGCCTCCTGCAAGAGGGTCAACAGCACACTTAACACAGCAGGACGCCACCACAGCACAACACATGCGCCCACTGGGGTGTGTGTGTGCGTGTGTGTGTGTGTGTGAGTGAGGAGGAAGTCTTACGTAGTTGTCTCGGGCGGACCAGGTGGGGTAGAGCTGCATGTGGAGTTGTCTCTCCTTCCGGGCCAACTCGTAGTACTTAGCTTGCTCCTCCCGGGTCAACGCGTGCCACTACACGCAGGGCAAACACACACACTTTAGCTGACAGGCATTTGGGATATTTCTGGCATCAATTCACTTGAACAGGTCAATTTGTTAGGATTCATTCTTATTATTCAGCAAATCAATCCAAATTCATTTTACCTTCATAAAATCATGTCCTTTTTTTTTTTTTTTTTTTTACATGGCAACTTTCGACTAAATGTGATGGGAAGAACACATACACATTACACACTGGGAAGAAGGAAGAAGGGAAGGAGAAAGAAGGGTGAAGAATAAAAAGAAGGAAGGTGACAAAGGAAGGAAGAAGAATGGACAGCAAGAAGAAAACAATGAAGGAAAAAAGGAAGAACCGAAAAAGAAGGGACGAGAAGAAGAAACAAGAGGAAGGAATGAGAAGAAGAAAGAGGGGAAGCAAAAGAGGAAGGAAGAAGGAAGAAGAACAAACAAGAAGGAGAAGAAAACAATTAAGGAGAAGAAGAAAGAATAAAAAGGAAGGAACAAAGAAGAAGGGACAAGAAGAAGAAGTACAAATGAGAAGAACAAGAGGTGAAGGCAAGGTGAAAAAAGAAGGATGAAGAAGAGATCAGCAAAAGGAAGAAGACAAAGAAGAAGGCACACAAAGAAAAAGAACAAGAAGACAAAGAAAGAAGACGGAAGTAAAAGGAAAAGAAGGGCAGGGAGAAAGGGAAAAGAAAAAAAAAGAAGGAAGGGAAAGAAAAAAAAAGAAGGAAGGGAAAGAAAGAAAAAAAACGAAGGGAAAGAAAGAAAAAAAACGAAGGGAAAGAAGAAAAAGAAGAAGAAGGAAGGGAGATAAAGGACAAAGAAGGAAAAGAAGGTAGCAAAACAAAAAGATGGAAGAAGGTAGGAGAAGAAGAAGGAGAAAGAAGAAGGATGCGAGAAGAAGACAAAGGAAGGAGAAGATGGGGGAAGAAAAAAAGAAGGAGGAGGGAGCAAGAAGAAAGAAGACATAGAAGGAAGGACGAAGTCAGAAGAACCGAAAAAGAAAGAGAAAGAAGAAGGAAAAAGAAGATGGAATTTTGCCCGTGTTGAGTATGATGCTAATTCATATACGTTATTAAACGGTACATTCTAACCCCGGCGTTAAATATGATGCTAATTCATATACGCTATTAAACGGTACATTCTAACCCCGGCGTTAAATATGATGCTAATTCATATACGCTATTAAACGGTACATTCTAACCCCGGCGTTAAATATGATGCTAATTCATATACGTTATTAAACGGTACATTCTAACCCCGGCGTTAAATATGATGCTAATTCATATACGTTATTAAACGGTACATTCTAACCCCGGCGTTAAATATGATGCTAATTCATATACGTTATTAAACGGTACATTCTAACCCCGGCGTTAAATATGATGCTAATTCATATACGTTATTAAACGGTACATTCTAACCCCGGCGTTAAATATGATGCTAATTCATATACGTTATTAAACGGTACATTCTAACCCCGGCGTTAAATATGATGCTAATTCATATACGTTATTAAACGGTACATTCTAACCCCGGCGTTAAATATGATGCTAATTCATATACGTTATTAAACGGTACATTCTAACCCCGGCGTTAAATATGATGCTAATTCATATACGTTATTAAACGGTACATTCTAACCCCGGCGTTAAATATGATGCTAATTCATATACGTTATTAAACGGTACATTCTAACCCCGGCGTTAAATATGATGCTAATTCATATACGTTATTAAACGGTACATTCTAACCCCGGCGTTAAATATGATGCTAATTCATATACGTTATTAAACGGTACATTCTAACCCCGGCGTTAAATATGATGCTAATTCATATACGTTATTAAACGGTACATTCTAACCCCGGCGTTAAATATGATGCTAATTCATATACGTTATTAAACGGTACATTCTAACCCCGGCGTTAAATATGATGCTAATTCATATACGTTATTAAACGGTACATTCTAACCCCGGCGTTAAATATGATGCTAATTCATATACGTTATTAAACGGTACATTCTAACCCCGGCGTTAAATATGATGCTAATTCATATACGTTATTAAACGGTACATTCTAACCCCGGCGTTAAATATGATGCTAATTCATATACGTTATTAAACGGTACATTCTAACCCCGGCGTTAAATATGATGCTAATTCATATACGTTATTAAACGGTACATTCTAACCCCGGCGTTAAATATGATGCTAATTCATATACGTTATTAAACGGTACATTCTAACCCCGGCGTTAAATATGATGCTAATTCATATACGTTATTAAACGGTATATTGTTACCCCGGCGTTAAATATGATGCTAATTCATATACGCTATTAAACGGCACATCCTAACCCCGGCGTTAAATATGATGCTAATTCATATACGTTATTAAACGGTATATTGTTACCTCGGCGTTAAATATGATGCTAATTCATATACAGTATGAAATATTCCCACCCTGCGTCCAAGTATCTGGTTGATGGCGGCGCTCTCCTTGAGCGTGCACTCGGCAATGACCTTCGCCCTCATCTCCTTCATGTAGAGCATGAAGGCGTTGAGAGGTTTCTTGATCACCGGCTTCTTGGGCTCCTTCTCCCGCTTGGCCTCCACCTGAGGCTTCCTGATGAAGACGAAAACAAAGAGTTGTTATTTCAAGCTCCGGTGAGGAACAGCCTTGTCTACCTTTGCCCCGGGGCGCCCTCTAAGGGTTTAAAGTGTAAGCATAAGCATCGTTTTTACAGCCGTCTGTTGGTTAGCTGGTTGGATTGCGCAGACGCGACTCAAACCAATCCCTAGAACGTTTTGCGAAAGGGTGGGGCGGGGGCAAAGGGAAAAAAAAAAAAATTTTAAAAAAAGAAAAGAAAAAAAAAAAAAAAAAAAAAAATAAAAATAAAAAAAAAAATAGAAAAAAATAAAAGGGATAAAAAATACAAAACAAATTGACGAGAAGGAAACGGCGGGACGTGCAACGTACTGTAAATATGATCATTTATGCTATGCTAATGCTAAGCGCTAAGTGAACCTGCTGATGAAGGCTAGCTAAGTAATGCTAACGCCACTTCCAAAAGGTCAGTAGTGGTTTGGGGTTGCTTCAAATTCAAACTTCAATTGACTTTGAGTGACAGGAAAGAGTTTATGTAAAAAACACATTAACGCTACTTCTTCCTTATGGTTTTTGATCAGTTTATTAGATCTCGAAGCATCTTTGAGTAGCTAGCCAGTACTTACGCGTACATGCCTCGGTCGTACTGCTCGTGCTCCTGCTTGCCTGAGGGGGGCACTATGGCCGGGTGGGGGATGCCCGTGGGGTGCATGCCGGACGGGCCCAGCATGAGGGAATGAGAGAACCTGACCACAGGAAGGACAAATGAAGACGAAGAAGAAAAGGAGGAGGAGGAAAGCTGGAGTGAAGGCGGAGCTAAAGCGAGCAACACGGCGTCACATCACAGCAGCAAAAAAAAGATCTTTCTTGATGTCCACCAATCAGCACACTGCACTGTGTCTCGCCACGCCCCCTTTATGTACCCTACATCCAGGTATGATGGAGCTGTCATCCTGCGACCATATCCGGTCACCACTAGAGGGAGTCCTACACTACCATGCTGCTTAGTAATAATAATCAATCAAACATTTCACATAAAGTGCTTTTTAAAATTATTTTGGGCCTAAAACATAAACATTTATATCTTGCTATTATTTTACATAATACATTTTTATTATTTTATTTGTATTACCTTTACAGAAAGGGAAGGGAAAAATAATAAACAGTATATGAAAAAAAGTATTTTTGTGAATAAAGATTATTTTTTCAATTGTATTGGTTTATTATGTATGCAAAATACATACTTTTCATACTTATGTATTAAATTGTAATAATAAATAATATTAGCAATAACAATGCTCTTCAAAAACATAGCTGCATAACAACACACACAATTAATAACATCAATAACATTCTTGGATGAAAAACAATTATTTTGACAAAAATTAAAATAGTAATAGATATTAATAAAACAATATTTTTACATTTAAAAACAAATTTTTACATAAATTCAATAGTAATAGTAGTGTAATGTAATGACAATATATTATTATTATATTCATACATTAAACAATGAATTTGACAAATATATATAAATAGCAATATTATGTATGTTTAATAATAACAATAATATTCTTAAATAAAAATGTTTTTTTTACATAAAAATTACATCGAATAGTCACATCGAAAAAAATTATATATATAATATTTACATCTAATGTATACTAATATATTATACAATTATTATGAATATAAACAAAATAATTTTATTCTTAAATTTAACTTAATTATATATTAATTTGATATACTCAATAGTTATAATACATATGATTAATAATAATAATATTCTTGAATTAAAAACATGTTTTACATAAAAAACATCTGATAATAATACATATTATTATTAATTATATTGTTAAAATAAGACAATTTTTTTGACATACAAATATATGTAAATAGCAATAATACATGTGATCAATAGCAACAATAAGATTGTGAAAGTATAACACAATATTACTAGACCAATATGACTGATTGGAAACCAATTATTTTGACATTCAAATAAAATGAATATTGTTTGTTTCAGAGAGCATGATAGAAGCTCATTGAACTGAAGCTCATTTTGGGCATATTTTTGGGCGAGTCTTTGCACTGAAAGTTTCTGTCCTAAATCCAAAACAAAGCAACAGAAGAACAAAAAGCGCTGCGACAAAGAAAGCTTGCACAACTTATGAACCAGAACTGACCTAAACACGGGTACAGAATCCAGACAAAAAACAGAAATAACCAAAAACAAACAACTGAAAGCGGTTCTGATGGACTCGAAAATGGACCCCATTCAGAACACAAGCAGGTCACAATAAAAAGTTTTGAAGCAGCTGCCCAGCGGGGGGCGCTACGCAAGCAGCCGACAGACAACCCAGCCCGGATTTTCCTTAAGTGGCCATCCGGGCGGCACCGGTCCAACAGTACCTGGAGTAGGAGGCGGCAGTGGGAAGGTTGGAATGGAAGGACTGCCGAAAGCCACAGGAGGACAGTGTAGGGTAGACCGCCTGGTTCTGCCTACCACAGCACAGGGGACACGGCGACAAGCCCAACAAAGGCTTCTTTAAAAAACATTTTATACTAATCTTTTTTTTTTTTATAACTCACCCGAAAAGCAAATTCAAGCGGCTGGAAGATGATTTTTTTGTTAATCGTTCCCCAAACTTACAGCCGTGCATCATTAGTATTATTATAAGCTTGGTTTATGTCCCTTTTTTGGATGCCAGCAGAGACATGCGATCTAACCATCACTTTCACCACCCAAATGTTACCTACAAAGTCAAGGTTCAGTGTTGGAGAGAAAAGAAAAATGCATTTTTGTGTGATTATTTTCTTGCATTTCACCCAACAAACGTCAACAACAAAGTTTGGTAGCGAGAGTGCATCTGTAGAATATTCTACATGAAATAAATTGTGCGAGGATGTGAATCAAGCGGAGACGGTATCCAGAAAACAATCCACATATGTGAGACAATCTTATTTTAAGCAGTGAAGCAACTCATCCCGTGCGGTGTGTGTGCGTGTGTGTGTGTGAGGGGTGAGGTGGGGCTGGGGGAGGCACAGCTGTGTGTCAGTGTGACACTACCTCCACACACACACACCGTGGGAGGTAGAGTGTGTGTATGGGATGAAGGCTTTGATATGTAGACGCTCCATCCTTTCCCCCAGAATGAAACCGTTGACACGTGACGTCACACACCCTCACCCCCTCCTACAAACTCACAGATACACCCCATATCCCACCAATACACCCCAATATCCCATATCTCATCAATACGTCCCCATATCTCATCAATACACACCATACCCCATCAATACACCCCATATCCCACCAATACACCCCATATCAAATGAATAAACCCCATCAATACACAAAATATGCCATAAATACATCCCATATCCCACCAATACACCCCATATCCCACCAATACACCCCATATCCAATCAATACACCCCATATCCCACCAATACACCCCATATCCAATCAATACACCCCATATCAAATGAATAAACTCCATCAATACACCAAATCTGCCATAAATACATCCCATATCCCATCAATACACCCCATATCCCACCAATACACCCCATAGCCCATTGATACACCCCACAGCTTATCAAATACAACCAATACCTCATCAATAAACCCCAACAATACATCTAATATCCAATTAATACACCCTACATCCCACCAATACACCCCATATCTCATCAATATACTCCGTATTTCATCAATACACCCCATATTTCATCAGTATAACCCATCATCACCATTTCATCAATACACCCCTATGTCATCTATACATCCCCTATCTCATCAATAAACCCCATCAATACACCCAATATCCCATCAATACACCCCATAGCCCATCAATACACCCCATATCTCACCATTAAACCCCATCAATACACCCCCATGTCATCAATACACCCCATATCCCATCAATAAACCCCATCAATACACCCCACTAAACCCTATCAATACACCCCATATCCCACCAATACACCCTAATGTCATCAATACACCCCATATCTCATCAATATACTCCATATTTCATCAATGCACCGCATATTTCATCAATATAACCCATACTCCATCAACACACCCCCAAATCACATCAATAAACCCCATCAATACACCCAGTATCCCATCAATACACCACATAGCCCATCAATACACCCCATATCTCACCATTAAACCCCATCAATACACCCTATATCCCACCAATACACCCCCATGTCATCAATACACCCCATATCCCATCAATAAACCCCATCAATACACCCCACTAAACCCTATCAATACACCCCATATCCCACCAATACACCCTAATGTCATCAATACACCCCATATCTCATCAATATACTCCATATTTCATCAATGCACCGCATATTTCATCAATATAACCCATACTCCATCAACACACCCCCAAATCACATCAATAAACCCCATCAATACACCCAGTATCCCATCAATACACCACATAGCCCATCAATACACCCCATATCTCACCATTAAACCCCATCAATACACCCTATATCCCACCAATACACCCCCATGTCATCAATACACCCCATATCCCATCAATAAACCCCATCAATACACCCCACTAAACCCTATCAATACACCCCATATCCCACCAATACACCCTAATGTCATCAATACACCCCATATCTCATCAATGCAGTCCCATATCTCATCAATATACTCCATATTTCATCAATGCACCTCATATTTCATCAATATAACCCATACTCCATCAACACACCCCCATATCACATCAATAAACCCCATCAATACACTAGTATCCCATCAATACACCACATAGCCCATCAATACACCCCATATCTCACCATTAAAACCCATCAATACACCCAGTATCCCATCAATACACCCCATAGCCCATCAATACACCCCATATCTCACCATTAAACCCCATCAATACACCCCGTATCCCACCAATACACCCCCATGTCATCAATACACCCTATATCTCATCAATGCAGTCCCATATCTCATCAATATACTCCATACTTCATCAATGAACCGCATACTTCATCACTATAACCCATACTCCATCAACACACCCCATTATCCCATCAATACACCCATTTTTTCACTAACACAGCCCCATATCTCAACAATGATGAATACACTCCATCAATACACCCCATACGCCATCCATACTAATCCCAGAAGTCAACAGGATATTGATGATTAGTGTTGTACTTGTGGTTTGTGCATGTCCTCAATTGCAACGAGAGATGTTGCAGAAAGCTTGACTGAACAAAGAGCTCGCTATCACTTTCACAGCACAAAGGCCATCCCTCGGCCGCTCTCCGTCCCCGTCGTCCACAAGACAGTCGCTAATCCCGGCTAATCTGAGACATCAGGGAGCAGTCGAGCTAACAGTGACAAACAAGGAAGGAGCGTGTTTGACATTTTCACCAATCCTTGGTCTTGAATGGAAAACAAGAAGATGATGAGGATTTGAGGAGATTAGAGGCTGATAATTCCCCCGGTATCGGATATGTTTTGGGACATTTGGGGGGGGGGGGGGGGGGGGGGGGGGGGGGGAAGTCGGTGACATTTGCTGGAATGGTCAGCGATGGATCTACGCAGGCTTGGCATGAAACGCAGACAACCACAATGCACGTAGTAAAAGAAGCCAAACTAAACAAAACTTTCTTCCTCATTTTTGCGCCGCATTCGATGCTATTTGACACACTGCCAACTAGTGGCCCGGCATGCCCACTGCAGCTTCATCTACTGCACCTCCAGGCTTTCTGATATAATAGGAAATTATTTTTAACAACATGATAACCAACAACATTTACTGGGAAAGTTTTGTTTTGTTATTTCTGTACTGTAATCCCTCGTTTGTTGCGGTTAATTGGTTGCAGACCCGACTGTGATAAGTATCTTCAAAGTACCTGTAGTATTCCTTATTTATAAGTGGAATATTTTGATATTTCAAGCATGGAAAACCTGTTTGTGACCTTTTAAATACAAATGTGTTACATTATTAGAGCCCTCCAGATATAAAATAATACCCCTATAGTCATCTTTACAGTCCTATTACCCAATATTAAGACATTTAAAACACAAATAAGCCATGATAAAGACTCCAACAGATGAGCAATGGGAATGTTTCTTGATGTTTTGGTACTTCCAGCGGTGGCTATTGTCTCTTCAATGTAACATTACTGACACCTAGTGACCAGCGTAGAATATTACATATTTGAATGCACCTTCTGAATGCCTTATATTTGCATTTTACTTCAATTGATGCTTAATTAATTTAAAAATGCTTCATTTAGGCCATAAAATACATACAATTTGCTTGAATATGCATCGTTTTTGACTAGTAAGAGGCCATATTCAACCACAAAAGAGTACGATTCATGTATATACTTTGGAAAAAACTTGCTGCAAAATTGCATGTGCAAAGTGGCGAGGCGACGTGTGTTGTAAACACAGCGGGTTTCCATAGCAACGGGGCTGCATGTTGGAGACAGGGGTGTAACTCGGGTGATGATGACTGGGGAGAACAATGGATCGTTTTGGTGTTGAGGGCAGGGGCTTGCAAGTCCAATTTTGAAAGAAAGGTCAAATAGGAGCTATTTCAAGGTCAGCGTAAGTTGACTCACCAGCCCATGGACGGAGTGATCTGGCCCACGCCGCCTGCAGGGATCGGGTAGTACCCCGAAAGGTCCTGGGACTGGTGCCTGTGAACGCCTGCGGGACAAAGACAGACAATTAGCGCTATTAGCAGTGTGGGAACCTGACATTAGGGTCGGGTCACGCACTCCCACCGTTTTCACGTTGGCATTAGCCAGGCTACCACAGGTGATCTTAAAAGTCCATGCCGAGTCGCCGGCACGGCGTCTGGTCTTCTGTCTTCACACAGTCAATATCCACGCTTCAAAGGAAGTCATTTGTCAACAGGCAGCACCCAGCACTTAGCCCGACCCGCTCGCTAACCTGTCCTTGCAGCGCAGGAATGCTGCTAAATGACTGTCATTTGCCCGTGCCTCTAGGGAAGGGAGCGGGGGGCAGCCCCTTTCAGAACCCAGAGAGACCCAATAAATCCAGGAATGGGACTGAGTCAGCCGTCCCGTCTCGCCTTCCCTGTCTGACCACGCCCTTTCCTCCTGACATCAGCCTCTAGAATCTAACCTTCAAGTACAAAGTGGAATGAAATATTCACACCTTTGTTTATGTAGCTAAGCATTATTCCAATCACAATAGTTTAATTGAAATGTAAAAATGTGTCACCATTTTTTGCATTGATTTTGATGCTTTTTTTCTATTTCAAAAGGTCGAATCATCTCCTGTCACCTCCAGGATGGAGAACAAGACGACGAGGTAAAGTGATGTAACACGGTGTGTCTGTGTAACGACGTACTTTAGTAAAAACGTACAAATTTAGGTGGCACCATCATCGTCCTCCAGGTGTTAGCGTGGGTGTGTGTCACTACGAGCTGAGTCAGCGGTCCTACTTGTGGAACAAAAGGTGTGTTTTCACTAACAGCCTCCTTCCAGACTGCCGTGGGTGCGTTTGTTTTACGTCTCCCACGCGCCTGCTGATGGAGCTCTTCTTCATATTGTCATAGATGAAGATAAATATGAGGAAAGATCGTTCACAGTAAGGTGGTGTTGTTGTGGTTGTCAGGGTGAGAAGATGCTGGCGTGTCCTCTCACCTGTCTTCTGGCTCATGTCAGCGGGCAGGTGCGGCGGGCTGGGGCTGAAGTGCTCGTTGCCGTACGGCAGCAGCGACGTGAGCGGGTGCATCCCGTGGGACGGCTGCACCACCGACACTTTGTTGGACTGCCAAGACAAGAAGGAGAAGAAGCTGCGTGAAAAACAACAACACAACAATCCAAACATGAGGTGGAAAGTGATGCAGTTCCACCCCCAGGCCTGCGGGGGGCAGTAACGCACACGACGACTGCTGGTTCTGGTGGGTCACTGCCCTGCTTGGCGCGACTACATCGCTAAAAAGCCCAAAGAAATTCTTCCAAACAATGGCTAGAATAATAATATTACAATAAAATGTTGTTTTACATTAATTATTATTTATATTTTATCGTAACTGTTAAATGTTGAGACTATCATGTCATTTTGTATTTTATCAGTTGTATTTTCTATTTATTATAGTTTTAAACATTGTAAACATACCCGGGCACATTTTTCCTATTTCATGACTTTTTCTTATCAAATGGAGTTTGTAGTAAGAAAACAAACTCAAGTACTGCAAGTACAACACATGCATAAATACTACAAGCAAATACAACACACAGAAATACTAAAAGCAAGTACAACACACACAGAAATACTACAAGCAAATACAACACATGTATAACTACTACAACACACAGAAATATTACAAGCAAACTCAAAACATGCATAAATGCAAGCAAGTACAACACACATAAAAATACTACAAGCAAATACAACACATGTATAACTACTACAACACACAGTAATACTACAAGTGAGTACAACACATAGAAATACTACAAGCAAATACAACACACAGAAATACTAAAAGAAAGTACTACACACACACAAATACTACAAGCAAATACAACACACGTATAACTACTACAACACACAGAAATACTACAAGCAAACTCAAAACATGCATAAATGCAAGCAAGTACAACACAGAGAAATACTAAAAGCAAGTACAACACACATAGAAATACTACAAGCAAATACAACACATGTATAACTACTACAACACACAGTAATACTACAAGTGAGTACAACACATAGAAATATTACAAGCAAATACAACACACAGAAATACTAAAAGCAAGTACAACACACATAGAAATACTACAAGCAAATACAACACACAGAAATACTAAAAGCAAGTACAACACACATAGAAATACTACAAGCAAATACAACACACGTATAAATACGATAAGCAAGTACAACACACACACAAATACTACAAGCAAATACAACACACGTATAACTACTACAACACACAGAAATACTACAAGCAAACTAAAAACATGCATAAATGCAAGCAAGTACAACACACGCATAAATACTACAACACACAAGTGAGTACAAGACACATAGAAATACTACAACAAACACAGAAATACTACAAGTAAGTACAAAACACTCATAAATAGTTCAACACACAGAGAAATGCTACCAGCGAGTACAACACACAGAAATATGACAAGCGAGTGCAACACATGCATAAATACTACAGTACAAGCAGGTACAACACACTCAAATACTACAACACACAAAGTAATACTACAAGCGAGTACAACCCACGCATAACTACGTGTCCATATAACATACGTATAAATACTACCACACACACAGAGCTACTACAACACACATAAATACTTCAAGCAAATACAAAACACACATGGATACAAGTAGTGAGTACAACACATGTATAAATACTACAGCATGTGAGTACATTGCACATTACTACAAGCGTGTACAACACACAGAGATACAACAGGCGAGCAAAACACATTTACAAACACAACACACACATAACTAGTACAAGACATACATAAATACTACACGTATGTCCAAGATACACACAAATACTACACGTGTGTTACAGAGCTAAGTTTAGCGCATGGGGGGGGCATGTGCGCTTGCAGCTTTGTTGTGTTTGGCGTTCTGAGGTCGCTTCGGTGCTGCGACGTTTGAGTGCCGCCAAAAAAAAAAAAAAACCCAACAAAAAAACGACCCGTTTGTGCATCCGCGCTTCCGCGGCGTAATTAGCTGCCCTTGAAGTGCCCTTGAAGTGCCCTTGAAGTGGCTTCCAGCGCCTTCCGCCTTCACGCACGCTCAGGGAGGCGCTCGCCCAACCCCTCATTATCAGCCCGCTCTCTACTTAGGCTACACTACACGCAACTACTCACCTCGCACGCACGCACGCACGCTCGCTCGCTCACTCGGTGCGATCCATTTCACCGAATCGCTCAATTCTGGGTTCGGACGTACAAACTCAGCAGGCTTCAGTAATCGATAGGGTTCTCGTCCAGACGTTCAAAAAAAGCCTCATAACTGGGGCTCCTGTTATGTTGCGCACCCATGTGTCGAAATAAAACAAAACCAAAAAAACACCTGTGGCGTCTTTGTGCGTACAGGAAGTAGCGCTGCAGCCCCGGTGTTACGCTTCCTGTTTCCTGATGACATGAAAGATTGTTAGGACTTCAAAGGACCAATTACTTTAGCCAGCATCATCACAAGTGTGTGTGTGTGTGTGCGGTTGAAAGGCCTCTTGAGTCACGGGTGTATTGTGGAGCCTTTTTATCTGCTCAATATGACACTTCATGGGATCTCACACGCGCACTGATTTCAATAGTCTAATGTATTCTTTAGTTGTCTTTTTATTCCATTAAAACACTCCTCTTTGGTGCTCCAAGTGCTTTTTTACTCTTTAATCTCTCATCTGATGGAGATGAAACATTTCAAAAACACACACACACACACACAGCGGCTCATCAGCGCGCGTCCATCCACCGCCGCCGTTCAATCGGAGGAAGAAATCATCATTCGCGCGCAGCAAAACCAAAAAGAAGACTAGTCAACTTTGAAACGGTGGCGTTTGGGAGAGGGAAGAGCGCACTTTGATGTTTGCGGCGTCTACGAGTTTCACGTTCGTGGGCAGGGGTTGTCCACAAAGCGGCCCGCGACACCCTGACAAATTTAATTCAAACCCCCCCCCC
>QODF01000057.1:2069929-2111205 GCA_024372805.1 Oostethus manadensis
CCCCCCCCCCCCCCCCCCCCCAGGAAAGTAAGTAAGACTAAACAAATGACCAAGTAAGGCCCTCGATTTGGGTTAATGTATAATACCCACTATTTATTCTGGAAACATCTGCATCATCTTGATAACCAGTGACTCACTACTTTGTGGTCGTCCCCTCTGAAGCCGCAAGCGAGTCCAAATAACTGATACGGAATTCCTTTTGGGAACAAGCTGCCGGCGTTGAACCGTCGACTCCATAGACTTTACAAACGCACCGCGGTTTGATTATTCCGTTACGTTTCTGTGTAGTGTCGCAGTCGGACTGGATGGGGTCATGTCGCGGGGGGTCATGTCCCGGGTTTACTTCTTCTTGGCGTTCTGGCAGACTTTGCGTCCCCGGGCGGCCTGTCGTGTAACTACGCGACCAGTAGCGACCCCCCCGTCACGGCACTTTTACGTCCATTAGAAGCCCTAAACGTCGGTTTCGTCCAGCTCTACTAATGCAAAGCTTTGTCTTTTTAGAACATTTTAAAAATACATACAAATATCCACACCTATTTCTATACCGCTTATCCTCATTAGGGTCACGGGGATACTGGAGCCTATCCCAGCAGACTTTGGGCGGGAGGCGGGGTACACCCTGGACTGGTCGCCAGCCAATCGCAGGGCACATATAGACAAACAAACATTCACACTCTAATGGATAATTTAGGGTCGCCAATAAAGCTAACATGCATGTTTTTGGAATGTGGGAGGAAACCAGCGTACCCGGAGAAAACCCACACACGCACGGGGAGAACATGCAAACTCCACACAGAGATGCCCAACGGAGATTCGAACCCTGAACCTCCTGACTGTGAGGCCAATGTACTAACCACTCATCCACCGTGCGGCCTCCTATGAAATCCTATTTATTTTTCCCAAATTCCATTTTTTCCATTTAAATTCCGTTTTTTTTTTTACATTTTACCCATTTGGGTCAGGGAATAAAAGGTGAATGAATTAAGTGCAAAAAAACTGTCAATCACGCAACAAAGCTAAGAGAAGGATCCGCCAGCTTTCGCCGGTGTTTATTTCGACATGCGGTTTAGTGTTTGTAATGAGGATTGAGCCGTCCGCCGGGTATTTAACTCCGCACACGAACGTTCCTTCTCCTCACCATGACAGCATCCCATTCACACGATGTCAAATTTACGCAAGACTCCGCGTTTGACAGTACATTCCGTTTTTACTGGCCAATTCTGCGACTGTGCTAACGCGGAAAGCATAGGGCCCTAGATATTAAGTATGCGGCCATCACTGGAAAAGCTTTCAACACCCCTGTTCTTACTGATTAGTTGGTGTCAGGAATGTCACGCTATTATAAGGACTTTTCTGGCTTTTAAACACCACTTCCAAAGGTCATTAAGGCACTTTTTCACGGCCAATTTTCACGATGATCTTTGAAAACAATGATGTACTGTAGGCCTGTCGCACTATTCGATAAAACAAATGATGAAAAAAATTTCCTCGTTTGAGTCGTTTGTGATCACCACGAAGGCGAGATGACAGGAGGGTTCACTCTGCATGTGTCTGCGCATATTGGTTCTGTAGTGGAATGAACAGAGGGAGTGAACCCTCGTGTCGGACAGCCTCTTTGTCCCAGTATGTTGAAGCGGGGCTGCTAGTGAGTGGATACAGAGATAGCAGCAAGTTAGCAAGCAAACATGAATGTAACACGAATGAAGGCACAAAAGCCCTGGTTTCTAAGCCGAATGCCTCGGCCCCAGTGTGGAGGTGCAGCAGAGCCTTCGTCCCGACAGTCAACGCTTACTGAGGCGTTTGCTCGGCAAAGTAAATATACGCGAAACTTTGCAAAAAGGTGTGCAATCACAGACATTGTCCACCCCAGGTAACCAAGGCTTAAAGAGACCTTAATAACCAAGAAGATTCTTCCTTTGATCTAGAACTCTCCATGGCCAAAAAGGCAGATTTGCTGCTGAACAACGGCACCGCTATGCTTGTTTTGTTAGCATTTTGCTAAACTCCAGCGCTAAGGGTGATCCGATCATTCATTCATTCATTTTCTATACCGCTTGTCCTCATTAGGGTCGCGGGATGCTGGAGCCTATCCCAGCAGACTTTGGGCGAGAGGCGGGGTACACCCTGGACTGGTCGCCAGTCAATCGCAGGGCACCAGATTTTGATATTTGTTGTCATTCAGATATCAGCCAAAAAAAGCAAGTATCTGAAATCGGCCCGCATGTAAAATCTCACCTATCAGCACTCCTGACAAAAGGAAGAGGAGGAATGTTGACATTCAAAAAAAGAGGTTGCAAAACCCGCCCATGACCAACCCGTTCAACACGACCGACGCATACCACATATCTGAATCGGCACCGTGCAACGCAGCCTTAGGATCTTTGTGAGAAGAAAACACCAGGCAAACCTTCCTCAAAGAGTGAGAGAGTGACTTTTTCCTCCTAGCTCCTGTTGCTATCTGAGAAATAACTCCAGATCAAGCCTTTGGTAACATTCCAAATAACTCATTCAAGCATGTATGACGGACTGATACTGGTACGGGCCAGTACTCGATATCAGTGTGGTATTGGGAGTGAAAATCATGACACACTATCAAGCGCCAGAAAAATGCTACACGTTTCCACCATTGTTGTAGCCAGTAGCACCAGTCAGTACGCCCACCGCCCCCTGCCGCCCCACCCCCACAAATCTGGAAGTCATTGCCTTCTCAGAGCCCAAAATGAAAGCCTCCAGCTTGGAGGTTTGGTTGACATCAAAAGGCGGTCCGCCATGTTTAAAAAAAGCATCAACACCAGCTACTACCCCCAAAACCCACCAGAACCCCCTAGGGGTTCCCCACCCGCCCCCTCGCAGAAGATCCCAGGCGTGAATGCAATCCCCTTTTTGCAGGTCATGTGGCAGCTTTCTTAACAACGGAGCCGTCAGTCAGAGTGAAAGCTTTCACTCCTTATATCAGACTTTTAAGTGCCGGATGTTTCTGCCACACATGAAAGCACCGAGGGAAAAACTGTGACTCATTTCTGCAGTCTATTTATTGCCCCAACTTCACCAAAAAGTTCAACAAACGATGCAAGTGGCCACTAAAACAAGTTGGGAAGCAACAAATCTTCATTAGAGGCGACTGCATCTTGGTATGAATCCCTGCAACGTTTGCTCAAAGGTTCCGTTAGCATTTGCAGCATGTCAGCAACACCCCAGACTTTGCTGTTCTTGCTGCTCGTGCGGGTCACCACAAACTCTAAAGCAGAAGATTCAAACCATTCAGGATGTGACAACCTGCTGTGACAAAAACTGGGCAAAATGCTGCCCTACGCATGCCAGGCCAGTATTTGGCGGTGTGACAGAATGTTGAATGAAAAACAAAAAAACAACAAGAATTGAAAAATCTGAAGTAATAATAATAAAAAAAAAAAGTCCAACTACTACTAGAACAAAAAGTTGTAATTTTATGAGTATAAAAGAAATGGAATAAAACAAGTCATTTAGTAGCATAAACTTCCAATATTTAAGAAAGATGTTAGCTTTAAACATTTCAATATGATAGTTAATGTTGTAATTTCTGAAAAAAAAGAAATGAATAAAATCAAAATATTATGGGAATAGAGTCACAACTAGGAGAAGAAAGTTGAAATAGCCGGGGGTTAAAAAAAACCCAGCAGAAATGACAAAACTGTTGTAATTTTACAAGAATAATGTCAAAATGGTAAGGGAAAAAAGGTGTATTCTAACAAGAAAAATGTTAATTCAATGTTATTATTATTAAAATTATGAGGAAAAATAATGTCATTTTAGTAGCATAAAGTACAAACGAAAGAAAAGAAGAAAAATTTACATTTTTGGAAAGTTGTAATGTTATGGGAATAAAGTCAAAATACTACAGAAATAAAGTCATAATTTCATGAGAACAAAAATTGTATGACGATTATCCAAGATGAAAATTAAATATTTATAAAGTAGATTCTAACATGCTTTTTCAGCTCTATGACAAAGCTGAGATACAGTTTTTTCCTAGCATGCTGGCATACAAATATCAACACGGCCAAGTTGCATCCTTTCATTTTTCACTATGTGGCCCCTGCTGGAAAAACCTTATTTATACGGGAACGGCAACGATGTTGGTAAGCTCATTGTTTTTTTCAGGCGCCATAGTTCAAAACCATCCCAAACCAACTTTACTTCAGCGACAACAACAGAAGCTAGTTACCGCTCAATGTCTGATGCTAGGCTGAGCATAGCAGCTAGTAGTCCTTGACTGCTAACCAAGCAACAGAGCCAGAACCAGAGCCTTGCACCCTGAATCCCGAGATGGGGTCGGAATATAAAAAACCCCAAATTCTAGCGAGAAACCGAATCCAAACACCTGGAAAAACAACTCTGCCATCGACTCCCAATTGGTGGTTGAACGTTGCCCCGAGTGGTTTGGCGTGCGGCCTCGTGGTTGTATCTGACACATGACCGCCTAATTGATAACGTTTGCGTCTTCTCCACAAGCTTTCAGCAAAAGTATGACTTTCACTGAATATCTGTCAAAGATATGTTGGTAAAATATCATATTTCTCCCTGATCCGAAGCTGCATCGCCCCAGTTGCTGCGCTGCCTTGAATTGGAGCTCAGAGATTGTTTTTTCATGCCTTGGACCAGGCAGAGGTTCCAACGCAAGTGGCGGAGTCGTAAAAAGATGGCAATTAGCTACAAAGTCAGTGCACCCCAGTTTTTAATTGTTTGTAACCGAGGTCTTCCTCACGCCAGGACCTCAGCGGCCGGCGGTTCTTCTGGATCCGAGGGAGGAGGAGGGAAGCGTCCGGATCGCATTACACAGAACTGGAGGCTCTGATGTGGTTCCGACGACGAGCACAAACCAAAGCCCGCAACCACACTGGCCGGCTCGGCGCTCGGCCCGTCCTGCGGTCTACTCCAAAAAAATATTTTTGACATGCATGAATGTGTTCCAAACAGAACCCCGCACCCGCTACCCTCCCCAACCGTCCCACCTCAGGGATGCTGCACTCACTTTGACCAAGATTGGATGTTGGCAGAGGAACCGGTGACAAGTTGTTCCAAGGGGATTGCACGCAGGATTGGATGGTTTTCATTTATGGACGGAACATCTGGCGTTCTCCGAGCAGATGCTGCTTTAAGGATTACTTAGGCAAAAGTTAAGTTCTCCGGGTTCTGAAGTCCAAGGCCATTGCAGATGAGAACTTGTAAAAATGGAAGTGTGCTAAAAATTTGCAACAATTCCCGGAGGATGAGCAAGAGGACACAAATGGACGCCGGCAACAAAATAAAGACGCTCCAGAAAGATATCAACCTTTTCATCCATGTCCTGAGCACACATCAATTAAACCCCAGCTCTTGTTTTCTGTTAGAACCCCACCTTCCCGCTTTCTCCTCTCTCCTGGAGTTTGTCTTTAATCTTTGGGAGATGCTGATGCCGCCTATTGATTCCATCTTCGCTTTTATCTCCCGCCGTCTCAAAGGAGGCTGCGATGCAGGGCCACGTTGCAATGTATTCTCACCACCGTCGCATGTAATCAACATTATGCACTTCAGTTCCCGTTTGCAGAGGGCTGCCTTTGTATGACGCTAAAAAGGTACTCTAACTGTAGATACATTACGGAAGTATTTTCCAGCGTACCGATCTCTGAAAACACATCTGCCTCTAAACCAAAAAACTGCACCTAAATCAGATCTTTCAGCCCGGAGGATAACGTTTTCGGCATGGCTAATCTTCATGCAAGCCTATGGGGGAGGTGAAGGGAGGGCGCTACCATCCAGCGAGCGGACCGCAAGTGGAGTTAGTCCAAATCTCTGCGAGGGCCCGCTTTCTGATGCGTGCGACCACAGAGCCACATGCAGTGGACCGTTGGGGGGGAGGCCCCGTGTCATGCAGCAGAGAGGTCATCTGTCGCCACTCGCCTGAGTGCGTTTGTGCGTATTTATACACGTGTACCATACGTGCCTGTTGGTGTGTTTATACGTGTTTTATTTTGGTCACTTTAGGAATGCACACGGCCGTTCACAATGTCTTACTTACTGGTGTAGCTGCTGGATAGCATGGCACTTTTGGGGTTTGCGCTAAGGAGCGCCGGCCAAGCCCAGTTTGTTGGCAGCAGGGGTTGATGTTCTGCTATCGATCATCTGTAATAATGACGCAGAGAGCGACTCAGCGTGTAATTAGCATCCCAAAATAGCGGCAGGCTGTACTACGTGACCTTTAAGGATCGCAGCGTCCGAGGAAAACCTCACTCAGTGCACCTTTAGCTGTCCTGACATTAAAACCCCACCTGTACGCCAGGTAGCACATTCCTGGAACTTGACGACGGTGTAGATGGTAGGTTTGTTAGGTGGAAAGATGGTTGGTTGGTTTATTGGAACAACGGACAGATGGTGGGTTGCGTAGGTTCGTTGGAAGAACGGATCGATGATTGGTTGGGTGGTAGCTTGGATGAGTGGATTGTCGCGTTAATGGGTAGATTAAGTGGTAGGTTATTGACTGGTTTATTAGAAGAACACATAGATAGACAGATGGTTGGTCGAATGGTGGATAGATTAGTTGGTTGTTTGATTAGGTGGCTGACTGGAAAGATGGATGGGGAGACAGAAGCATAGTCTGGTTGGCTGGTTGATTGGAAGGACGACTAAAGGGCTAGTGCTTGGTTGGCTGAATGGCTGGGTATGCAGAGTTGATAGATAAACTGATGGGTAGATTGTTTGTCATACTGGAATGATAGATAGAATGGCTAGATAAACCAGTAGACTGATGGCCGGTTGTATGGATGGGTTGACTGGGTGTATGGCTTGACAGATGGGTGATGGTTGGTTGGTTGACCGATTGAGAGAGCGTTTGATTGGTGGGTATGGGTTGGTTGGCCGGTTGTAAGGATGCTTGCTAGCTAGCTAAAAGTATGCTCGATCAATCCGTACGTACGCAAACCCAAAAGAAGAGTATTGCTAGTTTGGTCACATGGCTGCATTCTCCCTGCGCTCCATCACTGGCATCCATCCATCCATCTCTAAAAACATCTGCCATTTGCTTCTGTGGCTGGCACGATTGTTTGCTCGTGATTTGTAATGTAAATACGCAGCCGCGTATTAGGGCGCCACTGCCCCTGGAAGCGCACAAAACACACACAGGAACAGGCACGCAGCGTTCGGATAGCAGCTGCCGGTAATTGTTCCCTGGCCTCTGCTCTCTCTGCTCCACCCGAGCCAAGCGACTAAACCATTGACAGCTCTTGCGGTTTGCGTTCTTCCAGGGGGTAACCTCTACACGGTATCCAGTAATAATCCACGCTTGTGGAAAGCAGCATTTAAAAGAAAACCGGTGCC
The DNA here is from genome assembly GCA_024372805.1 of Oostethus manadensis. Taxonomy (NCBI): domain Eukaryota; kingdom Metazoa; phylum Chordata; class Actinopteri; order Syngnathiformes; family Syngnathidae; genus Oostethus; species Oostethus manadensis. The sequence goes on from QODF01000057.1 coordinate 2,077,262, forward strand.
TTTCACAAAAGAAAACAAGCTGCGTCCTCGGCCCTTCGTCTTGGTTCTGGGCAAACCAGAAAACACGAACAACGGTGCAACGGTCGGTCGAAGGCCAAACCAGACATGGGTGCTGCCACGCCGGGCGTCCCTTCCGCTTTGCCACCGTGTGATAGGACTACCAGATATGCTTGCCCCAAAGACACCTAGTGGACTCACGACAGCTTTTCTACGACTGCGGGACTGCCATCTTCCTTCCTTACAGTCACATTTAGTGGCAACAGTTGAGAAAGTTTCCACTGGCTGTGCACGCCTACAAACCCTCGCATGTGTGTGTGTGTGTGTGTAGTTCAGGTGAGATTTGTATTTTCCATGGTAAACCACAACAAACTGTACACCGCCAGCACAGAGCTGCACCTTACAGGACCCTGAAGCATGTTTTCTTTCTCAGCAGCAAATGGAAACTACCACATGCTGCAACTTCTAAGTACTGTACTTACAGCAGGGGCGTATTTCCAGCGAGGGCCACAGAGAGAAAAATCAAAGGATGCAACTTTGCCATTTTGGTATTTTGCAAAGCAACACACGTAGTATGCTAAAAAGTCACGAGTTAAGCAGGAAAAAAATGCATCTCAGCTTTGTCATACAGTTAAAAAGCCTATTATTAATATCAACTTCACACTTTGCTCTTCCCCCTCCCTAATTTTGCAGTTTTTGTTAACTTATTTTCCAAACATAAAAACGTTCTTTTTAGATAATCTATTATTTACATAACATTATGACTTTACTCCTGTAATTTTTGGACTTTATTCTCATAGAATTGTAACTCTTCACTTGTTTTGTTTTTATTTCTGATGATATTATGACACCAGTTCAGGGTGTACCCCGCCTCCTGCCCAAAGCCAGCTGGGATAGGCTCCAGCATACCCGACACCCTAATGAGGATAAGCGATAAGCGATCGAAAATGAGTGAATGAATAATATGAGTTTTAAAAAAGAATGTATTTTTTCTTTAACATTTCAACTGTATGCTACTAAAATGACATTTTTTTTCCGCATATTTTTACGAGTTTACACTCGTAAATTTGCAATTTATTTCACGTTAGAATTATCGTGAAAACTATAATTCTTTCTTCATAATTAGATGAGTTTCCTGTAATATTTACAATTTATTCTCGCAAGCTAATTAAAAAAAAAAGTGTTTCTTACAACACTTAAAAAATAACATCGTTTTTTTTTATTTCAAAAAATTTTTAATAAAATTAATTTTTTTCTTAGTTTTTCCTCATAAAATTGCAGCTTTTTTCTTGTTTGAAAACAATTTTTTCTCAATATTTTGACATTATTTTTAATAAAACTACAGCTTTTTTCCCCCATTTCTGCTTTTTATTTTTATTTTCCAACATTCTGACCTGACTTTATTCCCACAATATTTTGACTTTATTATAATGTTACCCTAAAAAAAAAAACATAATCAAAATTTTTTTTTTAAACCAATTTTAAAAATGTTAAACTGTCCTCATAATATTACAACATTATTTTTGTAAAATTACTGCAGATAATTGTCGTTGCCTTTTTAAAATGCATCCCATGCACGCTCAGAGCTAAATAGTGACAACAGAGTCTATTTTAGGTGCTGAATAAACGCTGCTGGGCTTGCACGCAAAACCAGAACTGCCCTGGTCACGTGACATGTTTGGGCGGCCAACTCTGCAGAATTCATGCGGTGCAAACATGTTTGGTGAAAAACTAAAAAACATAAATAAATAAGGTCAGGGAGAGTCGGCAGCCGACCTGGTGACCTCCTAAGGTGGGTCGAGACTTTCGAGGCTTCGGCGGGGCGCGTGGTGGTGAAATAGTTAAGGGTGCTGGAAAGGTGTCAGGAGGCTGTGGTTTTCTTTTTGTGTCACCTTCATTATCATCATTTTTTTTTGACACTTTCTCTGCCCACCTCTTAAATCACATGACGTGTTTCTTTGGTGCCGCACTTCCTGCCCGCCCACCTCTTCCCTTTCATGTGTATGCAGTGTCAATCCCGCCCCTCCCCACCGCTAGCGCTGGCTAGCGCGTGCGACACCTGCACCTTTTGCGCACGTCACAGTTGCTCCAGTTTTTCATCCGACCTTCAAAACATCGTCACCCGCGCACCAAGACGCAGAAACTGTGATTCCGAAGCTAAAGGAGCTCAAAATTGCTGCCGTACGCATGGCAGGCCACTAGTTGGCGATGTCACGCTGTAAACAAACACCACACTCAACGCTCGCCTTCCGGGGAATGTAATATGTAAATAAATGATCATGTAAGTCAATCCCAGGGCACATATAGACAAACAAAGACATACAACCAGTCACACTCACATTCACACCTGTGTATTATATATTGTTTTATATATACTGTATATTTTAGTTGACTTTTTTTTAAATTTTCATAAATTTAGCTTTTAAAAGTTTATAGTTCTATTTTATTTATATTCTATATAACTATAATAATAAATATGAATAATATATTTATTTATTTTTTATATCTCTTTATTTTCTGTCTCGGAGGTATGTTTGAGCTTATCCCTGCTGTCTTTTAGAATTATTGTAAAAAATATGTTAATTAAAAAAAATATATATATATATACAGTAATTATGATATATTAACTACATCATATTTTTTTATGACAATCTTTCTTGCTCAATGTATTTGTTTTCAGTTTTGATAGAAAGAGTCTCATTTTTTAATGCTCAATCCAATGAATAATTTTTATTTACAATATAAAGTTAAATATAAAGCCCGCTGTGGCGTGACAGAACGTGCATGAAAAACTAAACGGCACGCAAGTACGTCATTTTGTGAGGCCCGAATTCTTCGCTTGGGACGTGGTGACGTTTGTGCAAGCGTATCTAATATTGTGATTCTTTTGCGTGCACCTCCACGATGTGTGTTAGTGTGTCAGCCGCAGGAAGACAGAGGCGGCGGCGTGGAAGCGAGCATGAAAGAGGTTGCCACTGTGGCCGTGCGTGATCATGTGATCATAGCCTGATCACAGCCATGTGTGGCGGCCGGCTTCATGCGGCCGCCGAGGCTCCGGCTGGTCTGCCGAGCGAGGAGGAGGAGAAGGAGGAGGAGGAGGAGGAGACTATTTTTAAACGAGGCTATTTTAATAACACACGCTGGAGTGATGAGGATGATGTTGAAGTTTTGGGTGTGGTGGGCGGGGCCACGAGATGAGCCTTCATTTCATTTCAGGCATCAAACGCCTCATTACTTGAAGTACAAATACTTTCTTTTTCATAACAGTAAGTTGTCCAAATCCTCACAAATCGTTGTCCAGCAATAATATTTTGCATCTGTTGAATGAATAAGATAATGCACTTTCATAGAATTCAAAAACTTTACCCGCCTTATTTTTTTTTAAATTTGTGATTCATTTCATTGATGACTTTTCAAGAATGTTGCTAATAAATCCTTAAAAAACACAATATTTTTTAATGTAGTTATAGTTAAAATATTTTTCATGATATTTTCTGATTTTCATGATATTTATATCTAATTTTACATTATCTTATTATTTTATATATATATATTTATATCTAAAATATGGCATTGGATAGTGTAAATACTTGTTTCAGTATTTTCATAATTAAAAGAAACCCAAAACAAATATTTTAAGAAAAAACCAAAACTACAGGAAATCTACCCTATTTGTTATTGTTGTTTATTAATGAAATATTGCCATTTTTACTTAGAATAAAATGAAAAATTAAAAACCGACTTCTAAAGAAGATATTACATATTTTGGTTTTTCAACGATGAAAAAAAAATCCATCCAAACACAAAGTTGTATTCTTTATGTATTTATTTAATTAATATTTAATATAAAATCGAAATTTTCAAAACAATTTCTGCCAAAGATATGCCACTTAGGTGCATTTTAGTTTCAGTTTTTTAACAATAAAAAAAATCCATATTGCAGGAAAAACAACCAAAACTAATTGTATTGGTTATTGTTTTTCTTTTTTTTTTTTAATGATGTGAAAATAAAGTATTTGTTGATATTCGGGATGCAGGATTGCTGGTTTGCTTTCACTCTCCGCTGCCAACCCTCACTGGACACTCGATTAGGCACACCTGCATTCGTTCTAATGAGACTAGAACCGGGACATTTCACATCTACCTTCTTTACACATTTTATTCCATATGTTTGTTATTCAAATGTTTGCGTTTCAAAACAACATCAAAGAAACGCATTCACAATTCAAAGTCATCATCTTATCGCGTATAGTTTTCCATACATCTCATTAGAGTGAGCGCAGGTGTACCTAATGAAGTGGACAGATTTTTACGTACAAAAAGATAACTTCCCAGCACGCCAACACCTGTTTGCCCCTCCCCCTTTCTTCCGGAAGCAGACCGAGGTGATGAATAATTACAGGTATAAACACCTTGAGGCGTCTCAAAAGGGGCTTTTTCCCCCCCTTCCTCTATCCTCCTTTTGATATTCCTGGAAGGACGTCTTCTTTTTCCGGAACTAGTGCCAAGTTCCCCTTCGTGAGCCTTCCTGGACCACCCGCCACTTCAAAGCCAAGCCACGCTTTTTTTTTACGCTCATTTGAGACTTCACCTCGTCGCGCGCTTATCTCGCTAGCTCGCCGTGTTTACCTCACGGGCCCCGTTTACGCCTTTTTTTTTTTTTTAATGCGCATCCTCACCAGTGACATGGCTGGAGCCCGTCTACCTGAGCCTGCACACGACGGCGGCGTCACCTGTACCACACTTTAAAAACAACACTTTTTAAAGGAAAACTTGAACATGAGCGCACATCTTTCTATTTCCGGCGCCAACCCATAAAAAGAGGGAGCTAAGAACGCTACCTTGATGCATCAGGCCTCCAAAATCTTGTCTCTTTTAATGCACAGCATAGGACACCGAAAAAAATAACCAGATTAGGGTAGCCAAGTGGAGGATAGGCTGCAGGAGCTGGTCCACCTTCATGCATCAGGCCTCCAAAATCTTGTCTCTTTTAATGCACAGCATAAGACACCCAATATAAAATAACCAGATTAGGGTAGCCGAGCGGAGGATTGGCTGCAGGAGATACATCCACCTTCATGCAGCAGACCTCCAAAATCCTGTCTCTTTTAATGCACAGCGTAGGACTGGCGTGGTGGTGTTGCCAGGTCCACCAAGCTCTTGGCCTCTCTTAATGCGCGACACGCTTTATCCCAAAAAAATTATCAATACCATTAACACTAATAACCAGTATAATTATTAATCATAATTCTCTTGTCTGCATACAAATTATACGTACTGTACAGTAAATCCAAGAATTAGCTATAATACATGACTGATATGTTGATATATGATGATGGTATAGTAATGAGTAATGTCACATTAGTATGAATAAGAGTTAAAGTGATCCCGCTCCTTTTCGAGCCAAATTGTTTTCTGTCTATATGTGTATTTTGATAATCTGTTATTAATGTCTCACATAAGGATTGTGGATGATGGGTGACATTTTTTGTTTTACAAAAGTGCAGTTTTCTTTTAACCCAGGGGTGCCCAAAGGTTTTTCCAGTGAGGGGGTGGTCATGAAGTGAAAATGAAAAATGAATTAACTTTTACCACAATCGACCTTTCAAAAAAGTACAACTTTATTTTGTGTTGTTTGTTTCTCATAATAATGACTTTTTTAAAAGAACATTTTTAAAAATATATTTCAACTCCATGCTACCAAAAGGACATTTTTACTCATAATATTACTGCATTTTGTATTTAATTACTGCGTTTTGGTTCTTGTTCGAATATGACTTTTTTCTGTTAATGTTTTGACTTTAAATTATATTATATACTTTTAAATAATATTATATGCTTTTAATTAAATTTCCTAACAATATTACGACATTATTCTTGTAAATGTAAACTTCTCATTAGATTACAACTTTTCTCTCTTACTACTTCCCAAACTACTGCTTTTTTTCTGTTGTTGTTTTTTTAGTGTTCTTGTGCTACGGGCTACTAAAAAAACAGCCATTCATATTTCAAGTCATGTTCTTTCAAGTTGAAAACAGCCAATAACGGCCCGCATTTCTAATTCACCAAGTCAGCAAACATTGCCCTAAACAGCTGTGGCTGTAGGCAACTTTCTGAATTTCAGCCAAATATGATTCCTTCTTTACAAATGGGATATTTTGGCAGTTGGAGCACAGAAAACCTGTTTACAACCTTCTATATTTAATTTCCAACATAATTAGGGCCCTATAGAGATGAAATAACAACCCTATAGTCACCTTTAAACTCCTATTACCAATTATAGTAAAGATAATATGAGAAAATAAGACATAAATAAGAAACGTGGTCAGTGAGGTCGGAAGGTTCCGAGTTGAGATTTAGCCTGGCGTGGTTTACGCAGGCAAAAGTAGCTCATGTTAGAGATTATTGTGAGATCATTTGAACCAGCGATTTAAAAAAAGCCTGTTGTTCCACCAGTCAGTGTCTGGTGCTTGTGTGTCTCGTCTCCCTCAACATTACAGTAACATTACTGACATCTAGTGACCAGTGTAGAATATTACAAATCATCGCAGCGTCTTTGAATGCATCTTCTGAATGCCTTATATTTGTATTTTACTTCATTTAATGCTTGGAAATACTTCATTTCCACGCTTTAAAACAACAAACTAGCCTAAATATGCATATTTTGGACTAAAAACAGGTGATCGGTCTCGGCTGTCGATCAGCTGTATTTTAAAGATCGGGCCGTTCCGGTTGCCGTAAATCTGGACCACACTCCAACATGGTAGGTGCAGTACATGCGCCTCAAAGCCGGTTGCACCTCGACCCACGCCACGCGGAGGAAGGAAAAATGCAACACCACCTTGCAGACACGGCCGCGGGGTACTGTGGTGAAGTTGCAGTCAACTTCCCTCGCTGTGCCCGGACTCCTCTGTCATGGAGCTCGCACGGAAAGTGCCGCTCTAACCGCTGGTTGTTCTAAATCCCGCCACAAATTGACCGAGAAGCGTGTCAAATGATTAGTCCTACCCTACAAGTATTGTAATGGCGGCGGAATAATTGCAGGTCAGGATGGCTGTAATTCAGTCGGCCATTTATTGGCATGTCAACACAGAGCACTCACTCCTCCACTTGCTAGTTTCTGCCCGCTATATGTTGGATGGACTTTTATTCTTATTAGGGACCCCAATCACATAATTAATAACTATAAGCATAAAGGTAAGATCTGATGACCTTCTTGAGGTGAGGCTAATGTGCATATTTGTGGTACACAACCTCCCTGAAAAACTAAGTACTGGCGGACGGCGGCTCTGTACTCATAGTGCTTTTAATTTGATGTTCTTCCTGTCTTAGTTTGACACAATCCGTGATAAATTGGATCAATTAGATGGCTGTAATGTAGGCGCTGCTACTATTCACGTCCATTCTCGTGCTCAATCACGCTAAGCTTTGTCGGAAGTCCTTATCGTTGTCCGTCAGAGGCCCTAGCGACGCTCATCCCGACAACCGCTGGGTCTTCGTGAAGCGGGGGTCGGGGATTACAGACAATATCGTCTCCATTGTTGACTAAGTCACCCCCCGCCGCCCCCTTCAACGCCCTCAAACAAAAAGGGAAAAGAAGGAAGCACGAACATCCGAGGAAGCCAACATTCCCTTGATCCTATTTGGACAAGGAGGAGGAGGAGGAAGGAAGGTTGTTAGCTTGTGTGGACGTGAGGAGGACACATGGAAACGTGAACATTGAAGCCATGTTGACCTGGCAACAGTGAAAGACAAGCAATGTCGGTGCATGTGGTGTGCATGCCGGGCCAGTAGTTGGCAATGGAAGTTTGGAAAAACAACACAGGAGAGCAGGAGGAACAATCAGTGTGACCCGCGGGCCTTTGAAAATGATCATTTGACTTAAAAAACCTCCACTCAGAGAAAAAATGGGGAAATCTGCAGTAATTTTACAGCAAAAAAGTAAAAATATTAGAGGAAAAAAGTTGTAATCTAACGGGAAAAGGTCATCATTTTACAAGAGTAACTTTGCAATATTATGAGAAAAATATTTTTCCTTTTAGTAACATGATGTTGGAATATTAAATAACAAAACTTTTTTTTAAGTCAGAATATTTTTGGGAAAAAAACAAAAACAACAATGGAAAAAAATGCTATTTTACGGGAATAAAGTCAAAATATTAGGAGAAAAAAAGGTTTTTTTTTCCTCTTATATTCTGACTTGATTCTCAAACTATTTTAAATGTATTCTTGTAAATATTCTACTTTATTCCCATATTTTGATTTTTATCCCATTATATTTGGACCCTAATTTTCCAAAAACACAGCTTTCCTATTTTATTAGTTCTTTTTAACATTGCAACTTAAAAAAAATATTTTTTCTATAACTATAACAGTAAAATTACACTCTATTTCTTCATAATATTTCAAGTTTATTCTTGCAAAAGGCAACATTTTCCTCTTAATATTTTGACTTTAATTTTGTTCAGTGACTGATTTTTCCATTTTTGCTGTTGTTATTTAGTTTTTTTTAAAATTAAATAATATTTTAAAATGGCATTTTGTCATCACAATATTCCAAGTTGCTTCTTGTTAGAATAGAACTTTTTTTTCTCATAATATATTTATTCTATTTAGGTTTGACTTTTGCCGCAACCTGATTTTGTATCCCGTAAAATCCCTTTTTTCACTTTTGCTGCTGTTATCTTTTAGTTTTCTTATTCAGTTTTATCTTTTAAATGACATTATTCGTTATCATAACAGTTAGGCTATTGTTATTACTTTTCAAATTGTGTTCTCTTAATATTGTGGCTTTATTCCCATAATATAACTTTTTCCTCAACTTAAATTCCCAAAAATTACAACATAATTTGGTTTTGTTTGTTTTACAGTTGTTTGTTTCCTTCATGACTTTTGCCATTTTGTTTTTAATACTACTAAAATATTTCTCCTCATAATTTAACAAATTTATTCTCATAAAATTGCCCCTTTGTTTTAGACTTTTTTCAACTTTTTTTCGCGTAATATTTTAACTGTCTTAAAAATGCTTTTTTTTTTTCCTTTTTGCTGTTTTCATTCCATTTTCCAACTATTTCAACTTTCTTATGTCATCCCAATAATATTTTCCTTTTATTCCCATAATATTATCACTTTTTCCTATAGCCTATATTTTGTTCAATTTTTTTTCATAAAATGTCATATTTTTTCTTTAATATTTCAATTTTATGCTACTCAAATAATGTTATTGTTTCCTCATAAAACTCCAACATTATTCTTGTAAAATTACATTACATCTTTTCTTGTTATATTACAACTTTTTACTCTTAATATTTGGACTTTATTCTTGTGAAATTACTGTTGAATTTTCCATTTCTGCTGTTGTTTTTTTGAGCTGTCATGTTAAATTATATTTTTTGAATGTGCTGCGGGCCAATAAAAAAACAGCTATGGGCTGCATATGGCCCCCGAGATGCACTTTGGACACATCTGGTCTGACCCTTCAGTGCCCTGCGTCACATGACCCAGCACGCAAAGCTGATTCTGTGGGCCGTTGTTTTTGATCAGCTGTCCCGGCATGTGACTTCCGCCATCATAAACATTTGCACTTTTTGATTATTTACAAACGTGCACACAACCTCAAGTGGGAAAAAAAACCGCTTAGCCGCGTTTGTTTCTTCATTGTCGTGTTTGGATTGTTGCTTGGGAAACCGCACACTGCTGCAGACGCACAACAGCTCAAAAACAACACAAGACAAGGCCAAGCGGCAATTGCGCACACACATCCTGCAAATGTTTCTTTTCACATGAAAACTCATCAGTCCTTCATTGTGAAATTTGGGAAAATGTCCAAAAATACGCTTGATAAAAATATCACATTCATGTTTTGGGCCCTGTCCGCAGGGGAATGCTCCTGGAGTTGTCCACACAGTGTCGGATCACTAAATAGCCACATCCACACGAGAACGCATTACTGATGTATTGCATAAGGCAGCGTACATATGGCCAAGAGCCATGTGACACGCCAAATTTTTCAAAAAAAGGGTGTCCATGAGACATTCCAGTCATTTTTGTAGCAATAATATTCAAGAAAGAGAGTTTTTTTTTATTGTTATAATATGAGAAACAAACAAAACAAGCAATAAAGTTTTTTGAAAAGTGAGGTTGCAAACAAAGTTATAATATTATGATAAGTCATAATTATAGGGAGAAAACCTACAAGAAAAAAGCTGGAAACTTTTAAAAATGTAATGTCAGTTTTACATGTTTTTTTACAAGTTATAAGATCATGAGAAATTAAAGAAACAAATTAAGTTGTAATTTTTGGAAGATTACATTCGGGAAAAATGTATGATACATTGAGAATAAAGTCGCAACGTCACAATAAAAAAATAAAAATCTAATAAAATATACATTTAAAAGAAAAAAGGTTGAAATAGTTGGAAAAAGTAAAAAAAACAACAGCAAAATTGGAACAAAAACTGCCAAACTGCCAAGTAAAAGTATTAAAATGACAAGAAAAGTTGCATTTTAACAAAAATACATTTGTAATATTATGAGGTAAACTAATGTCCTTTTAGTACCATAAAGTTGAAAAATTCGAGAAAAAAAATTCAGTTTAAAAAAAAGTTGTATTATGAGAAAAACAAAACAACAAATGAAGTTGGGGGATTATATTGTAATGTCACAATGTTGCAAGAAGAAAGATGAAACAGTTGAAAACATGAAAACATGAAATGTAACATTTTTTTAGCAAAAAAATGTTGAAGAATACATTTGTGCAATTGTAAGGACAAATATTTTAGCAGTATAAAAATAATTACATGTCATAATAAACAATGGGAAACAAACCAAACAAAACAAAATTAAGTTGTAATTTTGGAGGAATTTAAGGTAAAATATGTAAAAAATATAAAATGTGAGTAAAGTCCTAATATTAAGAGAGGACAATTTAAGAAGATTATTTAAGAAACAATTTGAAAAGTAGCAATATTGGTAGAGAAAAGGGCAAAAAGTGATGTTGACATTAATAACGGGCTTTTTCAGATGCATTTTTTTAAAAGATATGTACGACATATCTTCTTGCTATACAACATATTAAAACTGCATCTTCTTATTTTTCACTATACGTCCCTTGCTGGAAAAACCTTTGCACGTCCCTGCTATGGAAGAGGAAAACACGCACGCACACAAAAACAGTCTTCTGCTTGCCTGGCTCGTCTAGACGACAAAGTGCAATTACTTTTGCGAGTGTAAGACAAAATCTATCACGAGAACAACGACTGGGAGTCATGCCAGAGAGAATCATCAGATATAATGTTGGGTTTTGGGCAGCAGTACGCTTCTGGACACATGACGGAACCGGGGCGGCGGTGTTAGCGTCCACAAGGGAACGGCAAGGCAGCGGTTTTTTTTAAAAGCACTTTAGGGCACCCAGAATGCCATTCCCATGTCAACAACATTATTTTGTTTAGTTTGCCTCTTATACTATTACAAAAAATAACTTTTAAAATATTTCTTTGTATATTTCATCTGTGTGACTACTGATATCACATTATTTTTACTCATAACTTTATGGAGTTTTTTTTTTTAAATTCTGACCCGTTTTCTGTTAATATTTGGCCTTGACAGCGGTTTCTTTTCCAATCTTCTGGTTTTCGGAATTTGTTCGCATAAAATTTGGACTTGCCCACACCATGATGCATTACTGTCTTCACTGTGTACTGTGGCTTCAATTCAGAGTTTTGGGGTCGTCTCACAAACTGTCTGCGCCCCTTGGACCCCAAAAGAACAATTTTACTCTCATCGATCCACAAAATGTTCCTCCATTTCTCTTTAGGACAGTTGATGTGTTCTTTGGCAAATTGTAACCTCTTCTGCACTTGCGTTTTTTTATTTTTAAACAGCGGGATTTTTGTAAATATATTCGATTCAGAGGTCTTCCATCACAGTACTTACAGGTAACTCCAGACTGTCTCTGATCATGCTGGAGCTGAACTTTAGCTGAGCCTTCTGGTTATTCCTCAATCCATTTTGGTAGTTGTCTTCCATTTTCCATTTTAAGCCATTGGAGATCCTTTTAGGCAAAAATTGTTGCACCTTACTCTAGTAACATTAAACATTTTTCCACAAACTAATTTTCCAAAAATGACAAATGTATGCATTGTTTTGTTTTTTATAATGTTACTTTAAAAAAATCTTGCTTCTGAAGATTTTTCCACATAATATTACGTTAATCTCATAACATTATAACTTTTTCTGGTTCTCTTACTATTTTGACTTTATTCTTGTAAAATGACTGCTGTTTTATCCCCCATTTGTTCTATTTTTCTGGCTAAATTAGTTTTTCAATGGTCAATAAAAATACAGCTTGCTGGTTGACCCGACTGTCGCAGTGATTTTTATTTGTGCCTTTTTTTCTTGGTGTGAAAGGATTTTTTTCATATATAACTTATTATTTTCAGATTTTTCTTTGCTTAAAATGTTTACATAAATACCAACATTTGCATACGCACATTTCACCCCTGCTGACACGACGTTTTGGTGCACACTAAGCCCTACAAATAAAATAAAATTTGCAAATGGATTTTCTTCTCAACGAGCAGCGGGTCCCTCTGTGTCCTAATACAAATTTAATGCTAAACACTGAAAAAACATCTTGTCCTCACCGATTTCCATCATCCTCAGACTTTCAGAAAGAACCCTGTTTGTTTTGTTCTGGTCCAAATTTGTGACTCACGTACCACAGAATCGTAAAATAACACAAGGCCAGAAACAGGAAGTGGACTTACTGTGGGCGAAACAGAGCCGTTAGGGAGGTAGGGGTCCGGCAGCATCAGGAAGGGGTAGCCGGGATAGCCCGGCGTCTTGTACACGCCGCCATCTTGGTGCTTTGATGCTGCAGAACACACACAAAACAACGACGTCAGCACGCATCCAGTGCATCACGTGGTCGGCCTCATTTGGTCACATGATGCTTTGGAGGACATGCTAGCGTACATGCAATATGCACATCCTCAAAGGTTTTATCAGCATTAGTCAAATGCTCAGTGATATATGCAAAATTCTCAGCAAGTGGCCACTTTTATTGGCCCACGGCACAAGGAGAAAAAATCCCAGCAAAATTTGAAAAAACTGCAGTCATTTTAAAAGAATAAAGTCAAAATATTCAGACAATAAATTAAATTCAATCTAATGAGAAAATGTTGTCATTTTATGAGAATAATGTACTATTACAAGGGAAAAAAAAACGTCATTTTAGTAGCATAAAGTTGAACAAAAAAAGACTTTTTGAAAATCGTACTACTATGAGGTAAAAAAAGAAAATAAAGTTGCCATTTTTTGGAAACTAGCTTGCGAAAAAAAGCTATAAGGTTAAGTCAAAATATTATGGCAATAAATTCATAGATACAAGAAAAAAAAATTTAGAGGAAGAAAGTAAAACTAGTTGTAAAATTCGAAATGTAAATGGAAAAACCTGCCACATGCTGTAAGAGTCTAAAAAAAGTAGCAATTTTATGAGAGTAACTCGTAAATTGGTGATAAAAACAAAAATATTAACAAAATATTAAATAAATACATATGTTTTTTTGTTAGAACCAAACAAAACCAAATAAAATTCTGTGGCGCCTCGGTTAATTAATCCAACATTAATCCTTTCCAGAAGGTCCGGCTCAAACCAAAACGGACTCTAACCAAGGCATATTTTCCCATAGAAAATAATGTAAATTCAATTCACCCTTCCCAGACACGTTTGGAGGAACGTTTGTCTGCACTTGCAAACTCACTAATCAATACAGCAGTTCTTTTTTTTTGAATTCTCAATCATCTTTAGCGTGCTTTAAATTCGTCAACAGAATCACTCGGTGCAGGCGTTTTCTATGTCAGATCCAGCAGCCTCTGAAACAGGCAGCTGTAGTAAAGTATCACAAGATTTTGTGGTGGGCGCATGATCCAAGATGGCTGCGTAAACAAACCAAACACAAAAATAGATTGTGATGTGCGCCTTGTTGCACGCAATCCCAAGCCCAGGCAAAATTTTTGCAAAACTTTTGAATGCAAATTACAAACATGCTAACCGAGGCGATTGTTAACCAAGGTACCCACTGTAAACAAAAAAAAAACCAAAACAAAATAAAGAAAATTTGGTTGGAAAACAACGTACAACAATGTATGTAAATTTGGCAAATCGAACGCATTCTGTACTGCACAGGAAGGAACGAAGGAGATTGACAACAGTCTACAGTCCTGCAGCTAATCAGGATGCAGAACACAATGCATGGGGTTCTCCTTCAGCCAATCAGAACACAAACACAACACAATGCATGTTCATACACAGCCAGTTTGGAAAAGGAAAACTGCGATGTAGCCAGGGAACACTGTATTACATACAAAAATTTAAGAAAAAATTATTTGGGAAATGAAAAAAAATAAAAAAAGAAAATAAACAGGCTTTTTCACCTATTATTTCCTGGAAATATAACTTACAACATATCACAGTTACATCCTTTCTATCTGGCCCTCTTTGGAAAAACCTTTGGACATCCCCGCCCTGAAGTTACAGCAGGTTTTTTGTAGAGCTGTGTGAGAAATTTCAAGTCAATCCAGACTTTTGTGTGTTTGTCAGAAAAAAAATGCACAGGCAACACAGTCCGGGTGCAAGTTTTGGCAAATTTTCACCCTTTTTTGTGTGCAGCGCTTCCGTGGTAGAAGAGTTACACCAACGTGGCGTCTCCCCCCCTCCCCCGAGCATCCGTGTGCACAGCCAAAACTAAACAAAAAACAACATCCTGCAGTGACAACATGGAAGTCAACAACCAACACATTCTACTTCATTCAGTGTTTCCTTTACTGTGGTTTGGACTAACTCTTCCCAGTTGTATTGGCAGAAAAGACAGGAAACATCCACATAAGTAACTACACCATCTTTTCACCGACCTCAGTAGTTATGATTTACCACGGGTGCGTTATTTAGGTGGATAGGCGTGTGTGCGTGTGTGTGTGTCACAATGACAGGGTGTATCCCATCTTTCAACTTCCATTAGCTGATATCCAATGTATATACTCTATACTCACCGTAAAATAACATATCCATTCAATTAGCAGAAATCCCATCTACTGTATAAACTATGAAATCAGTCCCAAGACCTAAAGTAAATACATGTGGAAATATAAAGAGACTCAATAATACATAAATATACAAATGTAGTCGTATTCTCGTTCCGTTTTGTCTTTGCTTTGTCTGTTTTGTCTTTGTCTTTTCCGTTTTGTCTTAGCTGTTTCTGTTTTGTTTTTGTCTTTTCCGTTTGTTCCACACAAGCCGGTGACTAGAAGCAAAAGGTAAAGGCTGTGGGGCGGGTCATTCTGCCAGGGTGACTAGTCCATACCTGATTGCACGATTCCTGCTTGTAGTGGCTATGTAGTACTTATGTTTAAATGGAGCTCTTGGCGCGGGTGAGTGGAAGAAATGTCACGGACAGGAGGTAACGTCAAAACTTGGCACGAACGTCTTACACGATTGAGTCCATATTGAAGCTACCGAGAGAAGCGGCTAACAGACTGCATGGGACTAGTCACCCTGGCAGAATGACCCGGTTATTGTTTTGACTTTGCTTGTGTGCAGTTTGTATGGAAAAAAATGGAAAAGACAAAGACAAAACAGATAAAGACACGACAGAATGCAAAAGACAAAGGCAAAACAGAAAAACACGGCAGAATGAAAAAGACAAAGGCAAAACAGTAAAAGACACGACAAAATAGAAAAGTCAAAGACAAAACAGAATAAGCAACGACAAAATAGAAAAGACAAAACAGAAAAAGACACGACAAAATGGAAAAGACAAAGACAAAACAGAAAAAGACACGACAAAATGGAAAAGACAAAGACAAAACAGAAAAAGACACAACAAAATGGAAAAGACAAAACAGAATAAGCAATGACAAAATGGAAAAGACAAAACAGAAAAGGACGACAAAATGGAAAAGACAAAGGCAAAACTGAAAAAGACACGACAAAATGGAAAAGACAAAACAGAATAAGCAATGACAAAATGGAAAAGACAAAACAGAATAATCAACGACAAAATGGAAAAGACAAAGGCAAAACTGAAAAAGACACAACAAAATGCAAAAGACAAAAACAAAATAAGCAATGACAAAACGGAAAAGACAAAACAGAAAAAGACACAACAAAATGGAAAAGACAAAAACAAAACAGAAAAAGACGCGATAAAATGGAGAAAACAAAGAAAAAACAGAAAAAGACACGACAAAATGGAAAGGACAAACGCAAAACAGAAAAAGCAGCAACAAAATGGAAAAGACAAAACAGAAAAGACACGACAAAATGGCAAAAACAAAGACAAAATGGGAAAAGATTATGACTACATTTATACATTTTTGTATTATTGATTCGCTTTATATTTCCACATGTATTTCCTTTTCATTTTGGCACTGGATTCCATAATATACTGTGTAATGTCTTGCCGGGGTGTCCATCACAAGGACTGCATAGTGAACAACGAAAGGATGCAACTTTGCCACTTTGACATTTTGTAAATATGCTAAGAAGTTATAAATATTTCAAGAAAAAGTACATCACAGCTTTATCATATAAGTGAGAAATCCTATTATTACGATCTACTTCCATATTACTTTCTTTTTCACGAGCCAGTTTTTCCATACAATTACAACTTTATTTCTCATAGCAAACGACTTAACAATATAACATTATTTCTTAACTATTTGAACTCTGTGCTGCAAAAGCGATAATATTTTTCTCATCTTTTGTATTTTTTTTTTACCTTTTTCTCACTAGAATACAACTCATTCTTTTAATATTTTGACTTTTTTCTTGCAAAAGTACAGCTGTTTGTTTCTTGTTGTAAATTTTCTTATTGTAGTCATGACTTTATACCAATAATATTTTTGACTTGACCTGTTTTTTTTTAAAGAACATAGTTTTTCTTTAATATTTCAACTTTATACTACTAAAATGACATTATTTTTCTTCCTTGTAAGACAGAATTATTCATTACAACTTTTTTTCCTCTTAATATTTGGACTTTGTTTTTGCAAAATTACAAGATTATTATTATTTATTTAATTTTTTTATTAATTATTATAATTAATTGTATATTTATATATTTTTTTTTCAGTTTTCCTGTTAAATTATATTTTTACAGCGTGCTGTGGGCCGTGAAAAAACCATCCGCAGGCCGGAAATGGCCCCCTGGCCATTCTTTGGACACCCCTGCTGTATTGCGATATGAGGCTATGCAGTAGCATGCCAAGACTTCAACCAGCCGCAAATGGAAAGAGTGTTTCCAAGTGTTTTTAGTTACGGCGTGTTAGATCCTTGACGACAATACTCGCCAGACAAAAGCGTTGCAAGCGTCGCCAGGCTGGCCCCATTCTGCAGCCGCCGCCTCCTCAAGCCTATGTGTTAATTTCTCCGCCATCACCAACTTGGAAACAAAAGACCCTGCCGAGCGTTTGTTTGTTTACTTGTTTGCTACCAGTCGCCCCTTTGACTATGACGCACAGAAAATATGACAAACTTTAGCATGTGAACTTCTCTTGGGGATGAAAAAATATCTATTTGTTGACAGGCAGAAAAATGAAAAGTGGATTTTTTATGTTTTTAATTTGACTTTTTATGTTACTGATGATTCACTTACTAAGTTATGTGCGCTGTACTAGAAGCAGCCCTATTATTATTACTGTTGGCAAAATGACAACAATACATATGAATAATAATAGAATACAATATAAGTTTCCCAAGTTTGCCTCACTTGATCAACAATAAAGCCAAGCTAGACCCCCACGCCAATGAAGACGACTGAATGAATAAATGTAGCAAAACAAGCCAGCAGTGGGAATAATAACCCACCCAACAAAAAATAGTTGAAAAAAACGTTGAAAAGACATCTTTACCATACGTTTAGTTGAAAAGCTTCTAATTTTGGCCTTTACTTGGACCAAGTCTGTTTTCAACATCCATTGCTGGGCAAAATCCAAATCAAATATTAAAATGTACGACATCATGACACTTTTTTGCCAGTTTTGCTTCCGGTGGCCATCATCTGAAACTGAAGACATGCAGGAGCCAAGCGGGCTTTGGCTATCTTGCTATGTTATTGATAATCAACAACCTAGTCAAGTGCATCCACGCATTAGGAAAACAGCGCAGACACAAAGTTCTTTTACTGGCAAATGTCAGGAATTATTTCATAAAACATACACTAACGAGTACCTTTGGAGAAAGTGGAGGATTCCGGAACATATTGCATTGATTGGCTCTTCTCGCCAACATTCTAGGACTACATTAGTTGACTATTATATATATATTTATTTTATATTCCTGCATGTATTGCATTGATTGGCTCTTCTCGCCAACATTCTAGGACTACATTAGTTGACTATTATATATATATTTTATTTTGATATTCCTGCATGTATTGCATTGATTGGCTCTTCTCGCCAACATTCTAGGACTACATGAGTTGACTATTATATATATATTTATTTTATATTCCTGCATGTATTGCATTGATTGGCTCTTCTCGCCAACATTCTAGGACTACATGAGTTGACTATTATATATATATATTTATTTTATATTCCTGCATGTATTGCATTGATCGTCTCCTCCCAGCCGCACTTGATGAATGGATAACGATGATTGACATGTACATCGACTTTAAATCCAATCCATGTGAGTTTGGAAAAAACAAGCCAGCACGTGATGGACATTTTTTGCAGCGGGCGGGCACGTGGAAGTCCTTCACGTGGGAGACTGGGTAGAAGTTTGTCGTGCGAGCAGCGTGATACTTTCTGGAATGCCGACTCGGTTTCTCCTTACCGCCGTCGAGGTGTTTGTTGAAGTTCCTCTGCTCGGCGGGCTGTCCTCGCCGGAGCGCCTGAAGAACCGAAGGGAGCACGTTTAGGACATGTTTGACGCTCAAAACCCCCCACCAAAGACGGAAGAAGAAGAAGAAACCCACCGAGGCGCCAGCAGCACCAGCGGGGTTCTGGTGGATCTCGGACTCGTTGACCAGAGAAGACTTGAGGTCGGCCAGGTCTCTCTCGGTGAAGGCGCTCTCCTGGATCTTCTCCTCCTGCTCGCCTTCGTCCTTGAAGGCGATCATCTCGTCGGTGGCGCCCAGGTCGTCCCCCCCATGTTGAGGCATGTCCACGAGCGCCGACACGAGCACAGCAAGCAAGTCGACCAACTAAGTAGAACTACACCAATGTCCGCCTCTGTCCTCGCCGGAAGAAGACAAAGTAGTGCGCGTGGAGGAGGACTACTGATGGGGATGCCGACGACGACGTCCTCTGAAAGACGGAGCAGGACAACACCGCCAGCCCCGACATCAAAGGGCGCCGCCGCGGTGATTGACAGGTCCGATGACTCGTGCGTGGAGGGGAGGGGTGAAGGGGGGAAGGGGGTGTGATTGTTTGCAACCTCTTAAAGAGACATCACCCCCAATATGATCAATATTGTAATCTATCGCCATCAACATTATTTATCACCACCAATATAATCTATCACCATCAACATTATTTATCACCACCACTATGATCAATATTGTAATCTATCGCCATCAACATTATTTATCACCACCAATATAATCTATCACCATCAACATTATTTATCACCCCCAATATGATCAATATTGTAATCTATTACCATCAACATTATTTATCAACACCAATATAATCAATATTATAATCTATCACCATCAACATTATTTATCACCACCAATATGATCAATATTACAATCTATCACCGTCAACATTATTTATCACCACCAATATAATCTATCACCATCAACATTATTTATCACCACCAATATGATCAATATACAATCTATCAACATTATTTATCACCACCAATATAATCTATCACCATCAACATTATTTATCACCACCAATATAATCTATCACCATCAACATTATTTATCACCACCAATATGATCAATATTACAATCTAACACCATCAACATTATTTATCACCACCAATATTATCAATATTGTAATCTATCACCATCAACATTATTTATCATCACCAATATAATCTATCACCATCAACATTGTTCATCACCACCGATATGATCAATATTACAATCTATCACCATCAACATTATTTATCACCCCCCATATGATCAATATTGTAATCTATCACCATCAACATTATTTATCACCCCCAATATGATCAATATTACAATCTATCACCATCAACATTATTTATCATCACCAATATTATCAATATTAAAATCTATCACCATCAACATTATTTATCACCACCAATATGATCAATATTACAATGTATCACCATCAACATTATTTATCACCCCCAATATGATCAATATTGTAATCTATTACCATCAAATTATTTATCACCACCAATATGATCAATATTTTAATCTCTTAGCATCAACATTATTTATTCATTCATTCATTCATTTTCTATACCGCTTATCCTCATTAGGGTCACGGGCATGCTGGAGCCTATCCCAGCTGACCTACGGGCAGGAGGCGGGGTACACATGCAAACTCCACACAGAGATGCCCAACAGAGATTCAAACCCTGAACCTCCTGACTGTAAGGCCAACATGCTACCAATTCATCCACCGTGCAGCCACAATTATTTATCACCACCAATATTATCAATATTATTATCTATACCATCAACATTATGTATCACCACCAATATTATCAATATTATTATCTATACCATCAACATTATTTATCACCACCGATATGATCAATATTACAATCTATCACCATCAACATTATTTATCACCACCAATATTACCTATCATCATCAACATTATTTATCACCACCAATATTATCAATATTAAAATCTATTACCATCAACATTATTTATTCATTCATTCATTCATTCATTTTCTATACCGTTTATCCTCATTAGGGTTGCGGGCATGCTGGAGCCTATCATCACCACCAATATTTTCAATATTATTATCTATACCATCAACATTATTTATCACCACCAATATTTTCAATATTATTATCCTTCACCATCAACCTTAACAACAACGCTGGAAATCATTTTATTTCCAGAAGCGGGGCGCTGCACAAAAGGTCTGACTTAAGTCACCGACTTAAGTTAACCACAACAACAAACATGGCTGACAAAAATCCATCTTTATTTATTCAGGTTATTCCTACAGTTCGGCGCCATTTCAGCATTGTAACTTCAAAAAGTTGTACTTTGCAAGAATTGTTCATATTAGTAAAATGAGGGCTTATTAAACAAGAGGCAAATATATTTGTTGAGTGGACAAACTTGATTTCTAATCATTTTGTCATGCATATAGTCATTGTGCTTTTTACATTTTTGAAGACCTAAAGTGTTCCTTAATTGATCAGTTCAATTATATTTTTAAAATATCCACAATTAACCATTAACCTGAAGACAAATAAGTTTTATTTTCAAGCAAAATGTACAATTGCTATAAAAAAGAATGTTGAATGGACATGTGTCTTTTTAAAAACTCATTTCACTTGTTTAATTCATTCACCCTGTTAATTACTACAAACACCATCAAACTCTGGTTACAATGTTGGGAGAGACACACAAGCACCAGACTTGATCGGTGGAACAACAGGCTTTTTTTGCAGCTTTGAATGATCTCGCAACAGACACAACGATCCCTAATAAAACACGACCCGCTGTTGCAGACAACCACGGCAAGATGAAACTCAAATCTGAACCCTCGACAAGTCACTTCCTGTCCGCCACTCACTCTGCTCCCCTAGGGAACACATTTACTGCAACACACACAAGCAAGAGTTTGGTGATTGCGTTGCTGTACTCATTGTTTTGGCCTTTGCTCTTCCTGGTTTTGTGTTTTTGCTTTCTTGCTGGAGGCGAAGCCATCAGGAGCACCTGCAACTGATTGCACCAGGACGCTCTTAAGTTGATACCCCACAACTGGGAGACGCTGGTGAATTCCTCCTCGTCTTAAGAGTTTTATGTTGCCGATGCCAATACCAATCATTCCTGAGTGAAATTGCTACAGATCATATGGATTGACTGTAAAGTTTTCAATTAATTTATGATGAGTGCTATTGGCCAGGGGTGCCATGAAAAGGGGAAAAGTTAGGACAATCGCAAGGTACCTTGACTGCCAGGCCCAAAAATTCTTTATCAAAAATAATGGTACATGATAAGATGCAATACAGGAAGAAGCTAGCAGGAAGACGCCAAGCAAAAAGATGCCAACAAGAAGACGCCACGCACAAAGCCACCAGCAGGAAGACACCAAGCAGAAAGTGCCCACGGTGAAAGACACCAGCAGGAAGACACCAGGCAACGAGCCACGCCAGCGGGAAGACACCAGCAGGAAGATTCCACACTGGAAGCCGCAGGCGGGAACAGGAAGATCGGCATCAGGAAGACATCACGCAGGAAGACACCAAGCAGGAAGACACCAAGCAGGAAGAACAGGAAACTCAATCAGGAAGAAGCCAAGCAGGAACAACAGGAAGACGCCATACAGGAAGCCACCAATGGGAAAAAACATGGAGGAAGAGCGGGAAAACAGCATTAGGAAGACGCCAAACAGGAAGACACCACTCAGGAGGCAGCCTGCAAGAAGACACTAAGCAGGAAGATGCAACTCGGGAAGCTGCCAGCCGTAAGACGCCATCAGAAAGTGGCCACGTAGGAAGACACCAGCAGGAAGACGTCAAGCAAGAAGAACAGGAAAACTCAATCAGGAAGAAGCCAAGCAGGAACAACAGGAAGACACCACTCAGACGCCATCAGAAAGTCGCCACGTAGGAGGACACCNTATCACCATCAACATTATTTATCACCCCCAATATGATCAATATTGTAATCTATTACCATCAAATTATTTATCACCACCAATATGATCAATATTTTAATCTCTTAGCATCAACATTATTTATTCATTCATTCATTCATTTTCTATACCGCTTATCCTCATTAGGGTCACGGGCATGCTGGAGCCTATCCCAGCTGACCTACGGGCAGGAGGCGGGGTACACATGCAAACTCCACACAGAGATGCCCAACAGAGATTCAAACCCTGAACCTCCTGACTGTAAGGCCAACATGCTACCAATTCATCCACCGTGCAGCCACAATTATTTATCACCACCAATATTATCAATATTATTATCTATACCATCAACATTATGTATCACCACCAATATTATCAATATTATTATCTATACCATCAACATTATTTATCACCACCGATATGATCAATATTACAATCTATCACCATCAACATTATTTATCACCACCAATATTACCTATCATCATCAACATTATTTATCACCACCAATATTATCAATATTAAAATCTATTACCATCAACATTATTTATTCATTCATTCATTCAT
This sequence comes from Oostethus manadensis, assembly GCA_024372805.1. Taxonomy (NCBI): domain Eukaryota; kingdom Metazoa; phylum Chordata; class Actinopteri; order Syngnathiformes; family Syngnathidae; genus Oostethus; species Oostethus manadensis. Next base: position 2,100,639 of record QODF01000057.1, read on the forward strand.
TCATTTTCTATACCGTTTATCCTCATTAGGGTTGCGGGCATGCTGGAGCCTATCATCACCACCAATATTTTCAATATTATTATCTATACCATCAACATTATGTATCACCACCAATATTATCAATATTATTATCTATACCATCAACATTATTTATCACCACCAATATTTTCAATATTATTATCTATACCATCAACATTATTTATCACCACCAATATTTTCAATATTATTATCCTTCACCATCAACCTGAACAACAACGCTGGAAATCATTTTATTTCCAGAAGCGGGGCGCTGCACAAAAGGTCTGACTTAAGTCACCGACTTAAGTTAACCACAACAACAAACATGGCTGACAAAAATCCATCTTTATTTATTCAGGTTATTCCTACAGTTCGGCGCCATTTCAGCATTGTAACTTCAAAAAGTTGTACTTTGCAAGAATTGTTCATATTAGTAAAATGAGGGCTTATTAAACAAGAGGCAAATATATTTGTTGAGTGGACAAACTTGATTTCTAATCATTTTGTCATGCATATAGTCATTGTGCTTTTTACATTTTTGAAGACCTAAAGTGTTCCTTAATTGATCAGTTCAATTATATTTTTAAAATATCCACAATTAACCATTAACCTGAAGACAAATAAGTTTTATTTTCAAGCAAAATGTACAATTGCTATAAAAAAGAATGTTGAATGGACATGTGTCTTTTTAAAAACTCATTTCACTTGTTTAATTCATTCACCCTGTTAATTACTACAAACACCATCAAACTCTGGTTACAATGTTGGGAGAGACACACAAGCACCAGACTTGATCGGTGGAACAACAGGCTTTTTTTGCAGCTTTGAATGATCTCGCAACAGACACAACGATCCCTAATAAAACACGACCCGCTGTTGCAGACAACCACGGCAAGATGAAACTCAAATCTGAACCCTCGACAAGTCACTTCCTGTCCGCCACTCACTCTGCTCCCCTAGGGAACACATTTACTGCAACACACACAAGCAAGAGTTTGGTGATTGCGTTGCTGTACTCATTGTTTTGGCCTTTGCTCTTCCTGGTTTTGTGTTTTTGCTTTCTTGCTGGAGGCGAAGCCATCAGGAGCACCTGCAACTGATTGCACCAGGACGCTCTTAAGTTGATACCCCACAACTGGGAGACGCTGGTGAATTCCTCCTCGTCTTAAGAGTTTTATGTTGCCGATGCCAATACCAATCATTCCTGAGTGAAATTGCTACAGATCATATGGATTGACTGTAAAGTTTTCAATTAATTTATGATGAGTGCTATTGGCCAGGGGTGCCATGAAAAGGGGAAAAGTTAGGACAATCGCAAGGTACCTTGACTGCCAGGCCCAAAAATTCTTTATCAAAAATAATGGTACATGATAAGATGCAATACAGGAAGAAGCTAGCAGGAAGACGCCAAGCAAAAAGATGCCAACAAGAAGACGCCACGCACAAAGCCACCAGCAGGAAGACACCAAGCAGAAAGTGCCCACGGTGAAAGACACCAGCAGGAAGACACCAGGCAACGAGCCACGCCAGCGGGAAGACACCAGCAGGAAGATTCCACACTGGAAGCCGCAGGCGGGAACAGGAAGATCGGCATCAGGAAGACATCACGCAGGAAGACACCAAGCAGGAAGACACCAAGCAGGAAGAACAGGAAACTCAATCAGGAAGAAGCCAAGCAGGAACAACAGGAAGACGCCATACAGGAAGCCACCAATGGGAAAAAACATGGAGGAAGAGCGGGAAAACAGCATTAGGAAGACGCCAAACAGGAAGACACCACTCAGGAGGCAGCCTGCAAGAAGACACTAAGCAGGAAGATGCAACTCGGGAAGCTGCCAGCCGTAAGACGCCATCAGAAAGTGGCCACGTAGGAAGACACCAGCAGGAAGACGTCAAGCAAGAAGAACAGGAAAACTCAATCAGGAAGAAGCCAAGCAGGAACAACAGGAAGACACCACTCAGACGCCATCAGAAAGTCGCCACGTAGGAGGACACAAATCAGGAAGAAGCCAAGCGGGAACAACAGGAAGACACCACTCAGACGCCATCAGAAAGTCGCCACGTAGGAGGACACCGGCAGGAAGAAGCCGTGCGGGAAGACACAAGGCAGAAAGACGCTGAGTAGGAAGACGCCAGCAGCAGGAAGACACCACGGCGTGTGTCAAACATGAGAGGGCGTGGCGTCGCCAGCTTGTATGATGTGGCTCCTTCTTCCATCACATTTTGTCAGCGTGTGAAAGAAAAGTGTTGACATGATGAGGAGGAGGGAAACAAAAACACACTTCAAAGTTGTCGTGTCCTACCAAAAAAAGAAAAGGTCCTTTTTTTCATGCATTTTTAATGTCGAGACGCTGGATTATCTTCCACTTCTTGCGTGAGAAATATTCATACGCGCGTGCTGCGACTTCGTGTCGGACTGGTCGACGCCCATCGGAGAGCTCAATGAAATACAAACAGACATTAGCATAACGCTGCATATTTATACAAACATGGTGGATGCATATTAATAGCAAGATTAAAAAGGAGCGGTGTCAATGTATGCAAATGTAAATTATGAATGACTTGTGTTGTTTACTCGCCTTAATTAAATATAGACAAGAAAAAGAAAGATGTGAGCTCATTTTCACCCGCCAAGAGACCTTGCGGACGCTCCTTTTATTGAATGATCTTGTCGGGATCAAACTCACTACTCTATTCATGCTTCTTTCACAAATTAACACCGTTTGAGTTGTACTACGCTGCCAAAGTTGTGGATAATCATAATCATATTCAAAGCTAGTTTTTGGAAGCTAGCATGTTAAAAACATCGCCTGCGCCAGAAAAACAAACACGAACGGAACGATGCACACTTTTCTCCTTTTCATCTTCCTTGAACATGTTGGGTTGGAAAAAAAAGATGTTTTAAGGATGCATCATATGTATTTATATGATTACAAAAAGTCATGAAATCATTGGGGTTCAACCACATCCAAGCAAATTGCCCTTAAGTGCAACCACTTGTGCTTTTTACTGCTTTGGAAGGCAACAGAAAGCGACGAGAAATAATTATGGAAAGCAGTGGAAAAAAATTATAGAAAGCAATAGTAAACAACAGAAAGCAGAGGAAAACAATAGAAAGCAATAGTAAACACCAGAAAGCAAAGAAAAACAATAAATAGAAAGCAATAATAAACAACAGAAAGCAAAGGAAAAAATAAATAGAAAGCAATAGTAAACAACACAAAGCAAAGGAAAACAATAAATAGAAAGCAATAGTAAACAACAAAACTTAATCAGGAAGAAGCCAAGCGGGAACAACAGGAAGACACCACTCAGACGCCATCAGAAAGTCGCCACGTAGGAGGACACCGGCAGGAAGAAGCCGTGCGGGAAGACACAAGGCAGAAAGACGCTGAGTAGGAAGACGCCAGCAGCAGGAAGACACCACGGCGTGTGTCAAACATGAGAGGGCGTGGCGTCGCCAGCTTGTATGATGTGGCTCCTTCTTCCATCACATTTTGTCAGCGTGTGAAAGAAAAGTGTTGACTTGATGAGGAGGAGGGAAACAAAAACACACTTCAAAGTTGTCGTGTCCTACCAAAAAAAGAAAAGGTCCTTTTTTTCATGCATTTTTAATGTCGAGACGCTGGATTATCTTCCACTTCTTGCGTGAGAAATATTCATACGCGCGTGCTGCGACTTCGTGTCGGACTGGTCGACGCCCATCGGAGAGCTCAATGAAATACAAACAGACATTAGCATAACGCTGCATATTTATACAAACATGGTGGATGCATATTAATAGCAAGATTAAAAAGGAGCGGTGTCAATGTATGCAAATGTAAATTATGAATGACTTGTGTTGTTTACTCGCCTTAATTAAATATAGACAAGAAAAAGAAAGATGTGAGCTCATTTTCACCCGCCAAGAGACCTTGCGGACGCTCCTTTTATTGAATGATCTTGTCGGGATCAAACTCACTACTCTATTCATGCTTCTTTCACAAATTAACACCGTTTGAGTTGTACTACGCTGCCAAAGTTGTGGATAATCATAATCATATTCAAAGCTAGTTTTTGGAAGCTAGCATGTTAAAAACATCGCCTGCGCCAGAAAAACAAACACGAACGGAACGATGCACACTTTTCTCCTTTTCATCTTCCTTGAACATGTTGGGTTGGAAAAAAAAGATGTTTTAAGGATGCATCATATGTATTTATATGATTACAAAAAGTCATGAAATCATTGGGGTTCAACCACATCCAAGCAAATTGCCCTTAAGTGCAACCACTTGTGCTTTTTACTGCTTTGGAAGGCAACAGAAAGCGACGAGAAATAATTATGGAAAGCAGTGGAAAAAAATTATAGAAAGCAATAGTAAACAACAGAAAGCAGAGGAAAACAATAGAAAGCAATAGTAAACACCAGAAAGCAAAGAAAAACAATAAATAGAAAGCAATAATAAACAACAGAAAGCAAAGGAAAAAATAAATAGAAAGCAATAGTAAACAACAGAAAGCAAAGGAAAACAATAAATAGAAAGCAATAGTAAACAACAGAAAGCAAAGGAAAACAATAGAAAGCAGAGGAAGAATGAAATATTTTGCAGAGTGAAACCTCAACAAGTCAAAGATCGTCCCTCATTTGCCTCGTGTTATTTTTTGCATCCCGTTGGGGGCGCCGTACTGCACTTGTTTCCCCAATACAGTACTGCTGTTCCTTGATTGCACTGCATTCTAAGCAGTACTGTACACAGACTGGGGTCATGTTTTACTGTAGTTCTGCTGTACACAAAACGTAATGAAAAGTAGTGCTACAGACAGTTTGCGGTCATGTTTCAATGTAGTTTTACTGCAAATAAAACTGCATTACAAGCAGTACAATAGACAGTGTGTGGCCATCTTTTACTGTAATTCAAAGTGCATTGCCGAATGGTGGGGTGTGTTGATTGTCACCTCATGTTTGACGTCCTTGTGCCTTTTCCGGAAGGGACTTTCTTCCGGCGTGTCATTGGCGGCCATGACAGGTGCGGCTGGAGGATGCAAAAAGAACTACTGCAGTTTTTCTGTCAACACGGAGCGATGCCGTAAGCAAGAGTTGATCTTTTATTAACGAGAGAACTTTCTAACGAGCTTCGGCGCGTTTGAACGCCCGTCGGTCTCCGTCGAATTCCTCGCCGGCAGCTTATCAAACATTCATGAGATCTGCTCGGCAGACCAAAACAACAAACACCAGACAAGAAACGTCTTCAACTTTCGGATTCTTTTGGGCTTTGAGTGCAGCTCGGGAAGCGAAAAGGACGCGAGGCTCGGCGCGTCCCTCCGAGAACAGTGACACACAAGTATCGCGTCGTTCGTTGCACATGTACTGCAAGAGTATCGCGATAACCGTAGAACTGGAAGTCGTGAATTTGTGAAATAGCAAGCAGATGCTAACACACGGTAAATACGCATATATTGTTATATATTCTTGCATTCCAGGCTTGTAAAATTGCAAAATTATGAGTTTTACTCTTGTTAAATTACGACTTTTTTTCTTGCAAAATTATGAGTTTTATTCTTGGAATATTATGACTTTTTTCTCGTAAAATTTCAACTTTGTTCTTATATTGGACATTTATTCTCATAAAATTAGGACTTTTTTCTTGAAAAATTAAAAACTTTTTTTCGTAAAATTACGAGTTTTATTATCGTAAAATTACCACCCTTTTCTTGCAAAATTCTGAGATTTATTCTCGTAATATTATGACTTTTTTCTCATAAAATTGCAACTTTTTCCTCGTGAAACTATAAGTTTTATTCTAGTAAAATTACGACTTTTTTTCTCATAATGTTATGACTTTTATGTCGTAACATTACGAGTTTTTCTCGTAAAATTACAAACTTTTCTTGAAAAAGTACGACTTTTATTGTCGTAATATTTACGACTTTTTTCCTCTTAAAATAACAACTTTATTTCTCATAAAATTACGACTTTTTTCTCACAATATTATGACTTTTACTCTCATAACATTACGAGTTTTTTCTCGTAAAATAAAAACTTTGCTCGTAAAATTAAGACTTTTATTGTCGTAAAATTACGACTTTTTCTGTCTTAAAATTACGACTTTATTTCTCATAAAATTAAGACTTCTGTTCCCATAATATTACGAGTTTTATTCTCGTAACATGACACGTTTTATTTTCAAAAATTCCGACTTTTTTCCTGTAAAATTCCGACTTTTTTTGTAAAATTATTAGTTTTATTCTTGTAAAATTACGACTTTTTTTCTTGCAAAATTATGATGTTTGTTCTCGTAAAATTACGACTTTTGTCTTGCAAAATTATGATTTTTATTCCAGTAAGACTTTTTTCTCATAGTATTATGACTTTTACTCTCATAACATTACAAGTTTTTTCTCGTAAAAATACGAACTTTTCGCGTAGGAATACAACTTTTATTGTCGTAAAATGACGACTTTTTTCTGATAAAATAACGAGTTTTATTCTCATAACATGACAAGTTTTATTTGACACGCACGCACGGGGAGAACATGCAAACTCCACACAGAGATGCCCAACGTAGATTTGTACCTTGAACCTCCTGACTGTGAGGCCAACGTGCTACCCACTCATCCACTGTGCGGCCCTGTCACAACTTTTTTGCTAGTAAAATTACGACTTTTTTTCCTGCAAATTTCCGAGTTTTATTCTTGTAATAATGCGACTTCTTTTCACCAAAATTACGACTGTCTTTTCGTGAGCTTTTGTTTATAAGCAAGCAGTTGGGCAAAACAGATTAGCATGGGCTAGCATCGGGGTTATACACATAAGGCCCCCCCTTTTCATAGCTGCCTCAGGCAGTGCCTGAAGCACCAAGTTACAACTTTTATTCTCATAAATTCCCGACTTCAAGCTCGTGACATTGCAAGCTGCTTCTCTTGAAATGACAATCGTCACCTCGGAATCTGAGATTTGATTTTTTTTTCTTTTACAGGATGTGGCGCTGATACTCGGATTGTACCAAGTGTGTGTGATCAGAATGATCGCTTCTTTAAATGAGCAAAACACACAAAGACGGGGAACACAACTTGGGCTTTCACTGCACAGGTTAACGTGCCCCACACACACACACACACACACACACACACACACGCCCGCACACGCACACACGCCCGCACACACGCACACACACAGACTTGGGAGGGGGGCGTAATCTGGCAGGCAGGAAACAAAAGACCTCGTTAATGCAGAGACTCACTGGGGCCTTTGATGTGGATCCAAACCATTCACACACACACACGCACACACACACACACGCACACACGCACACACACACACGCACACACACTTAGCACAAAATACCTCAAACACGCTTTAGCGGAGAAAAAAAGATGCTATCTTGCTTTTTAAAGGTCACTTGTTTTGTTTCTTGGTCTATTTACTCACCTTCCAAGCGCATCCACTGGCACGATCTAAAAATACTATTTCATAAAAAACTTGCAAAAATTGAAGCATTACAAAAAAAAGCTGTCATTTTTTGCAAAATGAGGTTGCGGTAAAGGTTATTGTTGTTATAAATATTACAGGAATGAGGTCGTAATTANCAATAGAAAGCAATAGTAAACAACAGAAAGCAAAGGAAAACAATAGAAAGCAGAGGAAGAATGAAATATTTTGCAGAGTGAAACCTCAACAAGTCAAAGATCGTCCCTCATTTGCCTCGTGTTATTTTTTGCATCCCGTTGGGGGCGCCGTACTGCACTTGTTTCCCCAATACAGTACTGCTGTTCCTTGATTGCACTGCATTCTAAGCAGTACTGTACACAGACTGGGGTCATGTTTTACTGTAGTTCTGCTGTACACAAAACGTAATGAAAAGTAGTGCTACAGACAGTTTGCGGTCATGTTTCAATGTAGTTTTACTGCAAATAAAACTGCATTACAAGCAGTACAATAGACAGTGTGTGGCCATCTTTTACTGTAATTCAAAGTGCATTGCCGAATGGTGGGGTGTGTTGATTGTCACCTCATGTTTGACGTCCTTGTGCCTTTTCCGGAAGGGACTTTCTTCCGGCGTGTCATTGGCGGCCATGACAGGTGCGGCTGGAGGATGCAAAAAGAACTACTGCAGTTTTTCTGTCAACACGGAGCGATGCCGTAAGCAAGAGTTGATCTTTTATTAACGAGAGAACTTTCTAACGAGCTTCGGCGCGTTTGAACGCCCGTCGGTCTCCGTCGAATTCCTCGCCGGCAGCTTATCAAACATTCATGAGATCTGCTCGGCAGACCAAAACAACAAACACCAGACAAGAAACGTCTTCAACTTTCGGATTCTTTTGGGCTTTGAGTGCAGCTCGGGAAGCGAAAAGGACGCGAGGCTCGGCGCGTCCCTCCGAGAACAGTGACACACAAGTATCGCGTCGTTCGTTGCACATGTACTGCAAGAGTATCGCGATAACCGTAGAACTGGAAGTCGTGAATTTGTGAAATAGCAAGCAGATGCTAACACACGGTAAATACGCATATATTGTTATATATTCTTGCATTCCAGGCTTGTAAAATTGCAAAATTATGAGTTTTACTCTTGTTAAATTACGACTTTTTTTCTTGCAAAATTATGAGTTTTATTCTTGGAATATTATGACTTTTTTCTCGTAAAATTTCAACTTTGTTCTTATATTGGACATTTATTCTCATAAAATTAGGACTTTTTTCTTGAAAAATTAAAAACTTTTTTTCGTAAAATTACGAGTTTTATTATCGTAAAATTACCACCCTTTTCTTGCAAAATTCTGAGATTTATTCTCGTAATATTATGACTTTTTTCTCATAAAATTGCAACTTTTTCCTCGTGAAACTATAAGTTTTATTCTAGTAAAATTACGACTTTTTTTCTCATAATGTTATGACTTTTATGTCGTAACATTACGAGTTTTTCTCGTAAAATTACAAACTTTTCTTGAAAAAGTACGACTTTTATTGTCGTAATATTTACGACTTTTTTCCTCTTAAAATAACAACTTTATTTCTCATAAAATTACGACTTTTTTCTCACAATATTATGACTTTTACTCTCATAACATTACGAGTTTTTTCTCGTAAAATAAAAACTTTGCTCGTAAAATTAAGACTTTTATTGTCGTAAAATTACGACTTTTTCTGTCTTAAAATTACGACTTTATTTCTCATAAAATTAAGACTTCTGTTCCCATAATATTACGAGTTTTATTCTCGTAACATGACACGTTTTATTTTCAAAAATTCCGACTTTTTTCCTGTAAAATTCCGACTTTTTTTGTAAAATTATTAGTTTTATTCTTGTAAAATTACGACTTTTTTTCTTGCAAAATTATGATGTTTGTTCTCGTAAAATTACGACTTTTGTCTTGCAAAATTATGATTTTTATTCCAGTAAGACTTTTTTCTCATAGTATTATGACTTTTACTCTCATAACATTACAAGTTTTTTCTCGTAAAAATACGAACTTTTCGCGTAGGAATACAACTTTTATTGTCGTAAAATGACGACTTTTTTCTGATAAAATAACGAGTTTTATTCTCATAACATGACAAGTTTTATTTGACACGCACGCACGGGGAGAACATGCAAACTCCACACAGAGATGCCCAACGTAGATTTGTACCTTGAACCTCCTGACTGTGAGGCCAACGTGCTACCCACTCATCCACTGTGCGGCCCTGTCACAACTTTTTTGCTAGTAAAATTACGACTTTTTTTCCTGCAAATTTCCGAGTTTTATTCTTGTAATAATGCGACTTCTTTTCACCAAAATTACGACTGTCTTTTCGTGAGCTTTTGTTTATAAGCAAGCAGTTGGGCAAAACAGATTAGCATGGGCTAGCATCGGGGTTATACACATAAGGCCCCCCCTTTTCATAGCTGCCTCAGGCAGTGCCTGAAGCACCAAGTTACAACTTTTATTCTCATAAATTCCCGACTTCAAGCTCGTGACATTGCAAGCTGCTTCTCTTGAAATGACAATCGTCACCTCGGAATCTGAGATTTGATTTTTTTTTCTTTTACAGGATGTGGCGCTGATACTCGGATTGTACCAAGTGTGTGTGATCAGAATGATCGCTTCTTTAAATGAGCAAAACACACAAAGACGGGGAACACAACTTGGGCTTTCACTGCACAGGTTAACGTGCCCCACACACACACACACACACGCCCGCACACACACACACACAGACTTGGGAGGGGGGGCGTAATCTGGCAGGCAGGAAACAAAAGACCTCGTTAATGCAGAGACTCACTGGGGCCTTTGATGTGGATCCAAACCATTCACACACACACACACACACACACACTTAGCACAAAATACCTCAAACACGCTTTAGCGGAGAAAAAAAGATGCTATCTTGCTTTTTAAAGGTCACTTGTTTTGTTTCTTGGTCTATTTACTCACCTTCCAAGCGCATCCACTGGCACGATCTAAAAATACTATTTCATAAAAAACTTGCAAAAATTGAAGCATTACAAAAAAAAGCTGTCATTTTTTGCAAAATGAGGTTGCGGTAAAGGTTATTGTTGTTATAAATATTACAGGAATGAGGTCGTAATTA
>QODF01000057.1:2121464-2183602 GCA_024372805.1 Oostethus manadensis
ATTATTACTACCAATAATATGCTAGTAATATTAATGCAGGGAAGAATTATAAACAAATTATAAACAAACTAGTACTACTACTACTAATGTAATATTGTTGGTAATAAGTATAAAATAAATGCTTACTACTACTACTACTACTAATAATAATAATAATAATAATAATTATTACTACCAATAATATGCTAGTAATATTAATGCAGGGAAGAATTATAAACAAATTATAAACAAACTAGTACTACTACTACTAATGTAATAATGTTGGTAATAAGTATAAAATAAATGCTTACTACTACTACTACTACTACCAATAATAATGTATGTAATAGTTATAAAACAAATACTATGACTACTTCCACTAATACTACTAATAATGTAGGTAATAAACCTGAAATAAATGCTACTACTACTACAACTGCTGCTACTAGTACTACTACTACTAATGTAATAATGTTGGTAATAAGTATAAAATAAATGCTACTACTACTACAACTGCTACTACTAGTACTACTACTACTAATGTAATAATGTTGGTAATAAGTATAAAATAAAGGCTTCCTACTACTACAACTGCTACTACTAGTACTACTACTACTAATGTAATAATGTTGGTAATAAGTATAAAATAAATGCTTACTACTACTACTACTACTACCAATAATAATGTATGTAATAATTATAAAACAAATACTATGACTACTTTCACTAATACTACTAATAATGTAACAATGTTGGTAATAGGTATAAAATAAATGCTTCTACTACTACAACTGCTACAACTAGTACTACTACTACTACTAATAATGTAATAATGTTGGTAATAAGTATAACATAAAAGCTACTACTACCACTAGAACTGCTACTACTAGTACTACTACTACTAATAATGTAATTATGTTGGTATTAAGTATAAAATAATTGCTTCTACTACTACTACTACAACTGCTGCTAATAATGTACATAATACTTATAAAACAAATGCTGCTCCTCCTAGTACCACTACCAATAATTATGTACATCATAATTATAAAACTATAATGATAAAACTACCAATAACAATAAAATAAGTATGTAATAATTATAAAACAACGTGTACTACTACTAATAACAAGGTATGTAAAAATGATCAAATACATTGCCTACTACAACAGGCGACTATTACTACCGAGAATGATAAAATACATGCTGATGCTACTTCTACTCCTAATAAGGTATGTAATAATTATACAATAAATGACTAGGACTACTTGTACTACTACTACTACTAACAATATGAAATGTCATAATTTAATAAATTCATAAATGGAATCATTTCTTCCCATAGATATTGTTTGTAGATTAGTAGCAATAAAATAAAATACAAATAAAAACAAAACCCAAATAAAAGTGGCCTGTTTTTGCACCGTATAAAACTATAGAAATGTTGTTTACAGCTTGTAATACTAGTTTTAATGCGTTTTACCATGAAAGCCCAAGTACTCCGTGGAATTCAACAGCGGTTAGGAATAGAGGCGACTACTGACTCACTACTGCCATCTAGTGGCCAGACCGGATCACTACACTGCCCACAATCAGTGGACGACGCCTCGCTCGCTGACATAGTGTCAATCAAAAGGGGGGGGGGGGGGTTGCCAGGTGGAGCCGCCACAGAGGAAGCAGCGCTTGCTTAAAGTTCCTTGTTCGGTCCTTTTGGATTGAATGTAATCTTATGTTGTGTTTCGTGTTATACTAAATTATTGTGTCTAATCTCATATGTTATGTTATATGTTATGCTATGATATGCGATGTTATGGTACCCTACACTACGTTATGTTACGCTAAACTATGCTATGCTATGTTATATGTTATGTTATGATATACTTTGCTAAAATGTGCAATGTTATGCTACCCTACGCTACGCTATGCTACGTTACTATCCTATGCTATGCTATGCTATGCTACTCTATGCTATGCTACATGATGCTAAACTATTCTATGCTATGGTATGTTAAACTATGCTATGCTATGCTATGCTGTGCTATTCGATGTTATGTTATGTATGTTACGTTATGTTACATTGTGTTATGTTATAATATATGTTATTTCATCTTATGTTATGCTAAACTGTGCTATGCTATGTTAGCTTATGTCATGGTATATTATGTTAAACTATGCCATGCTATGTTATACTTACCTACGCTACACTATGCTACATTACTATCCTATGCTATGCTATGCTATGTTACGCTACTCTACGCTATGCTACATGATGCTAAACTGTGTTATGCTATGTTATGTTGAACTATGCTACGCTACACTATGCTATGTTACTGTGCTATGCTTTGCTGTGCTATGCTATACGATGTTATGTTATGTTACGTTACATTGTGTTATGTTATAATATATATTACTTTATCTTACGTTATGCTAAACTGTGCTATGCTATGTTATCTTATGTCATGGTATAATATGTTAAACTATGCTATGGTATGTTACACTAACCTACGCTACACTATGCTACGTTACTATGCTATGCTATGTTATGCTATGCTCATAGAATATGTTACGCTACTCTACGCTATGCTACATGATGCTAAACTGTGTTATGCTATGTTATGTTAAACTATGCTACGCTACACTATGCTATGTTACTATGCTATGGTATGCTATGCTATGCTATGCTATACGATGTTATGTTACACTGTGTATGTTATAATATATGTTATTTTATCTTATGTTATGCTAAACTGTGCTATGCTATGTTAGTTTATGTCATGGTATATTATGTTAAACTATGCTATGCTATGTTACAATAACCTTCGCTACACTATGCTACGTTACTATGCTATGCTATGCTATGCTATCTTATATTGTGTTATGTTATGCCAAACTATGTTATGCTATGCTGTGCAATGTTATGTTGTAGGCTATGTTATGCTATGCCACGCTACTCTAGACTATCATATGTTATGCTAAGCTAATGTAAAATATACCTTGTTACCTTCATTCACTGTAAGAACAAACTATAGGTTAAAAAACAGTTTAAAAAAAAAACAAAATCAGAAATCCATAATATTATTCCACAAAGCAGGGGCGCCCCCTACGCCGCCACTGCCACAAAGTCAACAAATTCTGTTCATAAAAGGATGTGGTAATGTACTGAAAGATTATGTCATCACATCTTGTTTGGATAATTTGGTATAATTAAATGCAGAACATGATTAGGCATCTTCCCCTTTCTCTCTTGCCACATCCAATATGGCGGCGACGTCAACTTATGATTTAATAAGAAACTCGCACATGCGTAACAAGTCCACCTACTTGATTCATTGAACTCGCCCGGAACCCACTTCGGGTTCAGGATTCACTTGTCGGCGTGGGTGAGTGAGTCCAGTGAGTCTGGGTTCGCGAGTTCCCGTATTATCCGAGCCGGTTAATAAATGCATACAAATGCAATTAGAGTAACACTAGCGCACGTTACCTGGTTTCCTTTTGAATTTAGCGAGCGGCAGTAGGGTAAGTAAACGAGTTAACAGAGACGAATACCCGCGAGTCCCAAATCAGTTAAAAAAAAAAGCGAGTTTGAACGACTCGGTCAATACTCGACCATCTGCAGTGTATTGCGTGACTTGTAACGTGCGCGTCGCCGCGCCTCCCCTCCTGTCTTTTTGAGCACTTCACACGCTCCTTCTCGGCCCGGACAAGGAAGGCACACACCGAGGTACGAATATATTATGACTAAAAAGGCATATTTCCTAGTGGTTTGTGTGTGTTTTACGGGTTAGCTGGGTAAGCTATTGGCGTATAGTGGACTGTTGCTAGCAGGCGCAGGAGCAGCCGCCATGCTAGGCCCCTTTGCTAGCTTGGCGGCTAATGACTTTACGGTGCGGTCATTTGTCATGGCAGCACCGTTGAAGGCCACAACATGTGCCCTGCTAGGCCCATTTAGCCGAGGATACGACCCTTTAATTCATTTTACAGTCACACACTCCATGGCAGTCAATGGAGGCGTGTGCCCGCAGTCCACCTTGGAAGCAAGCTAATGCTAACCCGTGAGGGCATTGAGTGTCATCACCTCTTTATGCTTTGACTAACATTGGACTTGAACCGAACCTCATCTTACCCAAACCCCAATCTCACATCTTTTAAACCATCTTGGCCGCTGTTTATTTTGTTTTTACTGTGGAAATCCGCCATTAAAGGAAGATATTCCTGCACTCAAGGATATTTTCAGCTAGCTTCCTAACCCCCATCAAGGCCATCCATCTTCTACACTCTAAACCCAAATGAGTAATCGTTACTAAAACCGAGCACGGTGAGTGATTGCCCTGTGGTGTCTAAATTTACAGTACTAATTAACTCGGGTTCTTAAAACTAACGAGTGTTTAACTTAAGCATCACTCCTGTATAGCAATAATCATTACTTCACGTGTGAGAACGAAGAAGGTGCGTTCAAGGGCCGCCAAACAGTGGGACGAATTGCCGCCTGCGTTGAACATGAAAAAACTGTGGGATTTTTAACTGTGCAGTTACAGTAGCTCAATTGTAGAAGAATAAAACAAACCTAAACAAAAAACGCAATCCAATATTAATAAAATATATATTATTTACGTATTATATGATAAAATTAAAGGATATAAGAAAGAATGTCAAACAATATTTGCATATTTACGAATACTTTGTAAGAATATGGCGAAGTACCTGTGATTATGAGTTAACTATTAAGTCCAATTAATCTGTTGTCTGTTACCAATTTTTCCTCGCATAAAATGACAATGAGATTTAATTTTGTTTTTCAAATATATCCCAAAAGTAGTGCATTTTCAACATTTTAAATTTGCTACTTCATCGCTTAAGTTAAGACCTCATTGGTGGCGTCATACTTGTAATGTACATACTGTGTACCTGTTAAATAAGTGGCATCATGATTAGATTAGATTCAACTGTATTGTCATTACCCATGTACAAGTACAATGCAACGAAATGCAGTTTAGGTCTAACCAGAAGTGCAATAAGCAGCAAAGGTGCAGGATATGGGTGTTAAAGTTATATATAAATTTTTTTTTTTACAGGTAATTAGTATATTAATATGAAGATAGATTGAAACATTAGACATATTTATTTGTAAATTTCTAATTACTTTAATAATAAGTACAGATGTATATACTGAATTTTACAAATGTATATGGTTGGTTATGTACATTTACAAGTGGGTATGTGCAATATAGTGTAATTATTATTGGCAATGTTAAATAGTGCAGTGATAATAGGGAGAGTGTATGAGGGGGGTAAATAAATCAGTGTGGGTCAGAGTACATTATAGCGCTACTGCCCTCTGATTTCCAAGTTAACGGAATCGCAGATTTAGCCTATTAAAACAAAAATGACTGCTAAACGCGGAATCTGGTGGAAATGGACATAATGTGACTGAAATGCTGTCGTGTGGGGAAGTATTTCCCCCGGCGGACCCCTCAGTTGTGTCGGAATCTCATGGCAAACCCCGTCCCGAGCTAAACAACATTCAAATTGCGACCTAAAAGTTTGTGGAAACTCCTCTTACGGAAGCTAGCAGAGTTAGCCTAGTTTAGCAGAGCATGCTAGTGTGGGCGCTTGTGTGCGATTCAGGCCTGATGAGTATATTTTCACAGTGTTGTTTTACCACTTTAATGTAAGGAGCGTTTGTTATGCCTGCTGACGACATGCGTGTTCTGAGTGGTGGGGAAAAAAGACGAGAGGCGCATATATATAAAATGTAAGAAATTCAATTCTAAAAAATTTAAATGGAAAATTACTGTCAAATATTGGGCTGAAATGTGCGGCACGTTTTACTCAGCAACAAAAAAATATTCAAAAAAATGAAAAAAAAAAACAAAAATCAACTTGTAGGACTGTAAACTTCTGTACAAACAAACTGTAGAAAGCTGGTGGAAACCCTTATGGAGGGTGAACGGAAGCTAGCGGGGTTAGCTTAGATTACCAGAGCATGATTTGCCTTTCTGTGAAGCAGATGTACTATTTCACACAAACCTGAGTTTAATTGGATTTAATGGTTCAATAATAATTTTGTATCAATATTTCCTGCGTAATACTACCGTCTAAATTGATCGAACATCCAGCACTATTAAAGCTACATTGACAAAATGAAAGTCGAGGTGAGCTATTTGTGTTTTACGTGATTGCCCGCATTCCTAATTGCATTTTATTTACAAAGCACATCTCCACTCAGTGTGCTCTTTGTCTTTATGCTACTTTGTGGCCATTAGTCACGGCATAAAGTTATAATAAATACTCAGAATAGCCAATATCTTTGGTCTGCCGCGCAACTGATGAGGGGAAGTTACTGGTAGTTCACAAGCGACCTTCTAAGGTCACTCTTAAAGCTGCACACACTGCGTGCTTACGTTAAACAACTTAAGACACACAACTTGTGTTTCTAAAACAAGACAGAATTACTATAATGGTAGCAAGACAGCAAGGTTGCTAAGTGACACAAAAAGGACTTTCGAATGAAGCCCGTTGCTTGCTTGCCGCCAGAAAGACAGTAGGGACAGGAAAAAAGTCTAAGCGATGGTAGAAAAATCGAACTTCCATGGGATTGAAATGTGAGCAATTGATAGGCTTAGACTGCGACAAGCTGTCACCAGTTAAATAAAGCCTGGAGATAATGCAATGTTTTGTCAGTTATTCACAATATTTCGTCATAAAATTAGTTTTATGTCATCAAAAAAGAATGATACATTTCCAGTAAACTCTAATTCCTGCTGGTCTCTTTGACTTCTCATTTTGAATAAGTAAATAAAACTAGTAAATAGTCAAATGTGTAGTACTGTTGTGAGGTAATTATACGTGTATTTGGTTTCAGTTGCAGGAGGGCAACCATACCTGCCACATGGCCCATGTTGCAAACGAGTTTGACGCCCCTGCGTTACGCTGTTTACATTTGTCTGCTATCAGAACCCAGCTTAATGTTATCGCGAGGTCTGCGTGACTCTCCGGGAGGGAAAGCCACCTTGCTGTTGTAATGCGTCTGGAGTCGAACGTGCGCGTCATGGTGCCAACGCGGGGGCGTCTTGCTCAAGAAGGGGGACAGAGACGTCCCGCGCCATACAGGCGAAGATCACTACAAGTGGTACAAAGAGCAGAATGGATCAGCTGTGAGGCTCAAAGTTAAACTTCTCTGTTTTTGGAAGAACTAGCCAAGTCAGTCCACAAGCTGCCAAAAAGTTATTCACATGCTAACCTTTCCCGCCGGTGGAACCTCACTCCATCCACCACTGATGTATGCATGTTTTTGGGTTTATACTTTATTGCGGTTATTATTGAATCGTTGGCCTTCAAAGTAGCAAGTAGTGAAATCCACAGGAGCGAGAATCTGTCCGCTGATGACGTCTGTGTTACCCTTCCGTCATGATATCATACCTGTCTTTGCAGGTCATGGCTGTACCTCCGACCTACGTCGACCTGGGCAAGTCTGCCAGGGATGTTTTCACCAAGGGATACGGTGAGCGTGCGAAACAATGTGCTGATGCGGGACTTTTGCAACCTCCTGCTAGAGCTCGACCGGTGTGAGATTTTTTGGGGCCTGTGCCGCTACTGATACTGGGGGCAGTGAAAGAAAAAGATACATGAAATAAGAGCACTGACATGTTCTGTGCATGAACACAAATTCTCATACTCAAAATGGAATTAGTGCTACTAAATGAGTTTTCTTTAAGTGTGTAGCGTTCTTTGCTTTGAAGGTTCCGGAGCCCTGGCTAACTTGCACGCGACACCTTACTCCTCCCCTCTGCCCGTCAAATGAAAATATACACAGCACATTTAGTGCATTCCACTCATTAACATAGTACACGGTACTATCGTTGACCAGGTATAAATATAGAGGCTGCGTTGGGCTGAAAATGGTGAAACAGGCTAACGTGCATATTCACAGAAACATCTTACCAACATCAGCTAGTCATATTTAGTAGCTATTGGAAAAGTTCCATTCGCAGCCACAGAGTATTTGCAAAAGCTGAAAAACAAATGCTGAAGCAAATATAAAATAGTTGACCACAAAAAAAACCAAGAAATAATTCGTCTTACTATACTTAATGCAAACAAACTAAACCACATTTTATGTAATATAATGACAACTAAATACTTACACTGCATTAAAAGGCTGGAATGCGCTCTCTGAGACTAGAATGTTCTCCTTTGCGGCCGCAGACACTAAAGTGTCTCCGAGCAGAAAGTGAATCGTTTACCGCGGCTACGTTCTCGATGCAGGTCAATTCCGTGAACAGCACAATTCCGATTTTTTCAAAAGCGACTCAGGTCTCATTGGTGTGTGGAAACCAATGGAATATGAACACTCATGTGGCTTAAATCCGACATACACCTCATAGAAAGGCGTGTTTGCGTGCTTACTGAGACTTTCAAGGTAGCCAATCCTGGAAAGGCGCTGTTTATCCTGCAAGTCTTAAATGTACACCCCCATGTAGGCAAAAGTTATTCTCATTCCAAAATGATGTTGATAAGGTGATAGTGAAGCCGCTAACGGCAATGCCTCACCATACGTGGCACCAAGTTGTCTACAAACTTCCGTACCAAAATTCTTGCACTCTTTCTTCATCTTCTGCACGGAAGCATTGGCTCGAGAAAATATCCTCTCCCGTTGCACACAATCGTTGAAATTGCCGAAAACGTGTTAGAGAGCGTGCTAGTATTGTGCGAACCGATTATGAATTGAATCTCCGACACCAGCTCTTCGTGATCTAAAGTCGATTCTGGAGTCACGATGGTGATACTTTTACTACTTCTAGTATATGATTTTGTCCTTAGTTTTTTCTGATGTGTATTAGCTTGTCTATATCGTAAATCACTACTTCAGTATATTTCACGCTTTGATGTAAATCAATAAATGACTGTGATGTCTTTTATTCTTTATGCTGTGATTTCAAATACTACGTTTTAAAATTCACCAGACACGTGAGGTGAATTTCCACATAGTATTGAATCGCCGATGTCAGCCTGAATTTGATCCGAATTGAGAATCCTACCCTTCAGTGTGAATGCAGCCTAAGTCACTGACATCGATTAACGTCATAATCGGCCCACCGATGAATTGGTCGGGCTCCACCTCCTGCTGCGATGCATCCAAAACTCAATGAGTGTTTTTCAGGACTGTTTTTAACAACTCCCGGTCATCCGAGGCACACTCTGACCCCCTCGCTTGTTGCTGTCGTCTCTCTGCAGGCTTCGGGCTCATCAAGCTGGACTTGAAAACAAAGTCTGAGAATGGATTGGTAAGACGGCAGCAGTCGTGATGAGATTATCTGCTCCGAGCGCCGGCCGAGCAGGCGCCTGCCTTGATATCCGCTCCGCCGTGCCAGTTCTGCAAGATGCTCATGAGCGTTAGCCACATGCCGCCAAGTCTCCTGGGTGTAGGCGGCGTGCTGGGTAAACAGCGTGACGGCGCGGCACAGCATAGCAAGCGCGTACGGCGCCAATCAAGGAGGCTCACGCAGGAAATAATAATGGATCTGTCTAGAGACCGTTCTTTGTCCATCCGTTGCCATCTACAGGCTGCTAAAAAGTGGACTATAGATAAGAGTTCCTGTACAAAGGTTCCCACAGAATTGCAATGTATCTGTGGTGTTGGTTTGCAAGGGTTTTCCGGCTAGATGATGTCATTTCATTTGCATAATTGGCCGTTTGTGTCAGTCCAGTCCCGTTGTGTGTTTACAAGCGAGGGCGAACATGGCAGACCCTCCTGTGGCGTTCCATATGTAATTGTGGCGGGCTTTGGAGCTAAATATGGAACTTGAACCCTACCGTTGTTGTTACGCTTCCGTGCGCAGGAGTTCACCAGCACGGGCTCCGCCAACACCGAGACCAGCAAGGTGGCCGGGTCCCTGGAGACCAAATACAAGTGGGCGGAGCACGGGCTGACCTTCACGGAGAAGTGGAATACCGACAACACACTGGGCACCGAGATCACCATCGAAGACCAGGTTGGTGACCGCATGTGGGCATAAAAGTTTGATTCCTTGCTTCCTTCTCCTCCCGAGTCATCCAAAACTCCTTTTCTGCAGCTGGCCAAGGGCCTGAAGCTGACCTTTGACTCATCCTTCTCGCCAAACACTGGGTACGGGACAGCTTGGTAGAGAAATGCGACCCTTGGACTTGTGTAACCGCTATGCCCTTTGCCTTGCAGCAAAAAGGGGGGCAAGCTGAAGACGGCCTACAAGTGCGACCACATCAACCTGGGCTGCGACGTCAACTACGACATCAACGGCACAGCCGTGCACGGCGCGGCGGTAGTGGGCTACGAGGGCTGGCTGGCCGGCTACCAGATGACCTTTGAGGCGGGCAGGAACAGGATCACCCAGAGCAACTTTGCGGTGGGATACAAGACGGACGAGTTCCAGCTGCACACTAACGTGTAAGCTTACAAAGACAAGCTCATTTTTACACCCAGCCGATGGGATGGAGCAGACCGAGTAAGTGGACTCAAGAAGTGAAAAGCAAAAGCCAGTTAATGCCACACACACAGTGGGCGAGGAGGGCAGTGGCCGGGCTAAGCCTGTTTCTGTCTTGTGGGGTCAGACGAAGTGCATCCGCTTTGGAACGCCACCTGCCGCTAGCGGCACCGGAACACCGGAGCGCTTCAATCCCCTTTTGTTTCCTTCCCTTTGCAGGAATGACGGCACCGAGTTTGGCGGCTCCATCTACCAGAAGGTCAACCAGCAGCTGGAGACGGCCGTCAACCTCGCGTGGACCGCCGGAAATAGCAACACCCGCTTTGGCATCGCCGCAAAGTACCAGATCGATCCCGACGCCTCCTTCTCGGTGTGTAAGCTCTACTACTCGTTTAGGCTGAGCTTTGCGTACAACAGCGAGACACGTGTCATGGAAAACCATGGATGGGGGATGAGAAACAGCCAGCATAAAGTTGAAATATAAAGGATGACCATGTTTGTTTTAAGTCATAGTATGAAAAACACATTATAAAAAATTAGGTTAAAGAAAAAGTTTAAATATTACAGGAATAAGGAGTAACAAGAAGGCAGTTTAAATTGAAATCAATGCTACAATTTTACAAGAACAGGAAGTCAAATTATGAACCTTTTTAAGCACCAAAGTAGTGGAATTTTTGTGGAAAACAATTTAAAAAGCCATTTGTGCGACTATGATGTAGTAACTGCTGTACACCTTGAGATGGCGGACATCTGTACCCTCAAGCTGAGCAACTCTTGTGGCGTGTCCCTCTGCAACCTTTAGGAGTTCATAGACTTGGAACCCCTGTGTGCGTGCGGCCGCGCGTCCAATACCTTACCCTTTCAAGAACGCGGTGTGTTGTTAAAACACCACTTATGGCCAGGCATTTGGACCTGAACTAGCAAAACGACACAGTAGCTTGATGCTAGTTTAGTTGTGATGTTTACATTTTTCATGCTAGCGCTTACTTTGTAAGCTTTCACCTTGACAACGCAAATGAGTAAAACATCTCATTAATACTCAGACCAATTTCTTTTCGCAAGTTGAGGAGGGACGAAAAAAATGCAGCTATGCGCTGTAAATGGCCCGCGTGCCGCCTTTTGTACACCCCTGCTGTACAAGCTCCTGTGAAACGCGCTTTTTTTGTTTTTGACTGGCGTACTTTTGAACGTGTTTGTTGTCTCTCACAGGCCAAGGTGAACAACTCCAGCCTCATAGGCCTGGGATACACTCAGACTCTTAAGCCGGGTGAGTGGCCAGCTAATGATGTATACTTGCCCTTTCAGCATGTGCCACCTTGCACATTTGGGTGTTTTTTGGTCAAAATGTGTTTTCTTTCTCCCTTCAGACAACACATCTCACTCACCATCATGTGGTTATCATTTATAAATATCACACACACTATCTTTATTTTTCTTCTTCAAAACAATACAGGTTTTCTTTTGATTTGCCATAAACAAGTTTGATAGCTGTGTTTTTTATTTTTCATGTGTTTGCGTGTCTCGTCTCACGCAGGCATCAAGCTGACACTCTCCGCTCTCCTCGACGGCAAGAACATCAATGCGGGCGGCCACAAGCTCGGCCTCGGCCTCGAGTTCCAGGCATAGAGGCCGTCTCCGCCCACCGCCCCCTCCAGCCCTTCCGACATTCTCCGTCGAGTTAAATTGTAACGAAAAATGATTTAGCCCTCACGTGCCCACCCTACCCCGCCCCCCAGATGTGCCACAGATGGAGGACAAACGGTCGCCCGGGTTTAGTCGGGACCACCGCCCACATTTAAAGGACCGCGTTTAAGGAAACATTTATGGTTTGGAAACAAAACAGACGGCTCATCAGAAGTTTGAAGCGCATCGCTCGCAAAGGGAATAAGTAGCCTTGAGCACGACCACCCTGTCATTTAGTCACATGACAAAAGAGAGATGAAACATGCAAAAGAGCTTCAGAACCAGGAAGCTTTCCTGTCTCTCAGGAGGCAAAGAGGTCATTTCTTTTTGCTCAGCTTTCTCCTGAGAGAACGAGATGGAAGCAGCTGGTAGTAGCACGCACGCACGCACACACACACACATCCCACGTGTACATTGTCTTGTTACTATTTTATTGCCTGTCCCGTGTAGTTCCCCCTGTGAAGTCTTAAGATGGTGGCCAGAACGGGGTTGGATACTAGCTGCTTACTCGTGGATGAGTTACTGGATGCGTACAGGAAGCAGCGCTTCGTCTTCCACTGATGGTTTTGTGGGCGTCATGCGCGGTGTTCCTGAATAAACATCTTCAACCTGTCGGGTTTGTTTGGGCTCTTTTTTGACTTTCTTCAGTCTGAAGCGCAGCAAAGACGACAACGTCGGAGCAGACTTTGTCCAGCGAGGGCCACAAAGTGAAGAACAAAATCATGCAACTTCACCACTTGGATTTTTGTAATGCAAAAATCATCTTTGTCATACATATACAGAAAGATGTAAAAAATTATCTCTACTCTTGTGTTTTTTTACTCATTTATTAAACATTTCTAGTAACGTTTTTACTTTTTGTTAGAATGATTTTTTTTAACTTCATNTACATATACAGAAAGATGTAAAAAATTATCTCTACTCTTACTTGTGTTTTTTTACTCATTTATTAAACATTTCTAGTAACGTTTTTACTTTTTGTTAGAATGATTTTTTTTAACTTCATATTTTAGACTTGGAATTCTTGCACCTGTTTTTTTTTTTTTTTAAACAATTATTTCAGTAATATTTTTGTTTGACTCCAATTTTTTTCCACATTCACTTTTTTCGTGTAAACCGTGTTTTTCTTTAATATTTGAACTTTTTTTTTCCCGTCAAAATATTCAACTTGCTGTGACATTGCAACTCTTTTCGTACATTTTCCTCTCGTGCTGATTGGTCGTCTTCGCTGTCACACAACTCGCATCGCGGCGCATTTGAAAGATTTCCATTTCCGAGTAAACTAGGAACGTGATGACGCGTCGCCGGATTACTTAAACCACGCCCCTTCGCTCCCAGCAATAGAAACGTGATGACGCGTCGCCGGATTACTTAAACCACGCCCCCTCGCTCCCCACCCGGACCAGTCCTATCAAACATGGCGACGATGAGACGAAGCAGGAGGAACGTTTGCGCCTTCTCCGTGCTTATTTACCTCCAGCTCTTGGTCGGCGGCTGCCTGTCGGCTCCGACGAACGCCACCTCGGAAGGTAAAAGCCGTGTTCGGGTCGGTTGTCGGCGGGACCCCCTTGCCGGCGCTACACCGCTGAGCTAGCTGGCTAGCAGGTCATGCTAGCACTAGCAGCGTCAGTTCAGGTTTTGATTGACAGGAAGTGTTTATTTACCTAACAGTCGTGTTCTGTTCGCGCACTTGTATTATTAACAGACAATAACCCATACGGATTTAAAACGTGACAGTAATTAGTTGCGTGCTGTCCAATTGTCCTTCGGGCATCGGTCTGTTTACCTTTCAAATCGCAAAGGTTTCGTTGGTAAATCACTGAGAGTGTTACTCAACTGCAGAGAGCCCCAGGCGTCTCCACGCGCACACGGCGGCCGGCGTTGTGGAAGGTCTGCAATGTGATCGCTTCTCACCATAAAGTAACATTGTTATTGTAGAGATGCACAAAACCTTGCTTCCCAGTCGACATTGTGTACAAATTTTGGATTTGACCGTCTGGACCTGTCGATTTCCGCTAATCCAATATCACAACATTACCGCAGAGCACCAAAGTGTAGAGCTGAGTGAGCCACCCGCTGTTTCCCGGCAAGGTGCGGTGTAATCGGGCACAATCTTCCAGCAGCCCGGCAAACCTTTTGCGTCTTTTAAGCACCGCGGCACAATAGCCCCCAGTGCGTCGTAGCTCTGCTGGCGTTTCAGGTGGCTGATAACTTTTTTTGTGTGCTGGATTATCGGTTCTCCGAGTTATCAGATTTATCGGTATGACGTCATAAATCCATTATTTATATTATTTGACATTCATGATCCTGGAAATTCCCGCATTTTTGGTACAAAAGATGAAAAATTCACCCCAAAATAGCAACACCGTAATTTGATAATGTGACAATACAGGCACAATGTCAACAAAACCCCCACAGTTTTGACATGTCTATCTGTTTCACTGCTAATGTTTTTTGTCCCTCCAGCATTAGGATTTAGAACATACCATCACTCTGAGGTGTTCCAGATGTTCCCTCGTCACGTGTTAATCAAACCTCTGGCGCCTATCGAGGCACAATAACATTATTGGGAAGTACGGTAACAGCACCAGTGCGAATGAACTCGGACCGCCCGTGCGGTTTGTCGTGGGGTAAAGGTCATAGCTATTGATTTTTTTCCCCCCTCCCTTCTTTCAAATGTGTGCTACAAATGTTTAAACCCCAGAAGGAGGGCTGATAGTTCACTCTGTGGATTGGTTGATCACTGAGACTCTTCATAGAACGACGGTGAAGGGAGTGAGACCTCCTGTCAGTCATGCAGTCGCAGTGCCTCTGTGGGGGAGTGGGTGCCGCTAGCATACACATAGCCAAGGGTGGTGATTAATACAAATGAAATGCTGCAGATGTTTGACAGACGGTACACATTCCCTGTGAGAACGTACAGAACAGTGTATGATGGAGGAAAAGCGGTAATTGTGAGGAGAGGGACCCGCCCATTCATGGCGCCATGTCCAAACACGAACGAGCCGCCTCGAGCCTGAAAAAAACCCCATCAAAACGGAAAAAATGGAACTTAGGGAAAAATCAAACAGAATTTGGGAGCAAATAAAGTGTATTTTATAGGCCCGTACGTAAAAGTGTGTACCGTGGACGTGTCTTTAAATGGCCTTTCTACAAAGACATCCTGTTCGCTGCGCGTTGATGCTGGTGGTGGCGGCCCGTGTCCATGAATAGCGCCTTTCTCCTCGTGGGCGCCGTGCCCAACCCCCGAGCAACGCTCCCTGGCGCACAACAGGGCTGTACTGCCAAACTAGTTTTCAAATATGCAATCCACTGAGACGGCAGAGCAGGTCAGGGCCTGCGGGAATGGCTTACTTACATTCCGACGGTTATGAGCCAAAGCCGACCAGTCAACACGCTCACCGCCACTTCCCAGGTCCAGCACTTAAACATCAATGCAGCCTTGGATATTGGCTGATATCAACATGAATCATAAGTGCAGTTTGACCATCATGCCCTCGCTCCATTATCACTAAAAATTGCGTATTTAAAGAAATTGTACACATTCATGGGCTGAATGAAACATTTTCAAGTATAAAAATGGCAAAATGAAGGAAAATACAAACAAAAGACGTCATATGAAGTGTAATACATCTGTGACTTGTGCGTGCCTTTAAGAAGCGGGGCCTAGCTAGCTAGAGAGAGGGGCCGGCAGCAGATCCTGTGTGTATGTGTATAGAATTGACTGCTCGTATCAGCGTGTCAATTTGGGAGATTTGTGGCAAAGCGTTACCCATGGTGGGGTGTCTCCTGACTTTAAGGTGCAGGTCGCGTGTGTTAAGATGATTCAAATAATCTGTTTCTGACCGTTTCAAAGATGGACCCGCAAAGAAAGCGGACAGCGGCGTGGCTCAGAGTCCGCCCCTCGCCAGCGTCACTCAAACAGATCACTTGGCAGCTCAAGTGGACAGCGCGTCTTCTGGCGGTGGGAAGAATCCAGCAGCACCCAGTGCCAACGTCTCGGCACCAGTCAAGACCCAGCAACCCGAAATCAACCAAACGACGTCCAGTCAACCCAAGATGAAAAAAGAGGACGGAACCGCTCCGGTCGTCATTGGCTCCTCTGCGAGCGACATGGAGCAAATAACCGACGGACCCAAGCGTGCAGGATTACAGGAGACCAACACTAACACGTCCGACATCGTGGCCTTAACAGAGAAACCCGTCGCTTCTAAAACCAACCCAGAAACCACCACTATCAAAACCCCCCCATCGACCAAGCCCGCCGCGGAGGAGACCACCGCCTTGGACTCTAAATCCTTGGAAACTCAGAACCCCACCACCGTTCTGCAGGACTTTGAGATGGAAATGCTGCAGACTGCCGGCAAAGAACGCGCAGATCAATACGACAACGACAACGACGACAACGACGACCGGGACTACACCGACAGCGAAGACCTGGAGGCGGAGTACGGCCTGGAAGCCAACCAGGACGACGCCAAAGACCAGACGGTGATCCGAGTGGAGGCGCCGAAAGGGAAGGAGGACACCAGCTACAAGGGGCCTGCCCTCTACAACACGGAGGACGAGGACTCGCACTTCTTCTTCCACCTGGTCATCCTGGCCTTCCTAGTAGCCATCATCTACATCACCTACCACAACAAGAGAAAGGTCAGTCCTCACATACGCTTCTCGTACACCTCAGGATAGGTAGACACGGATTAATCAAGCCGGGTGAACCCAATCCCGGATCAGCGTGCGTGCAAGACTTCCTTAAGTACGCCTCGCTATCGATCAGAGTCTCCGTCATCACCATGGCAACCAGGTATGCATAATTTCACAGACAGGTGCGGAAATCCTCACCGCTCTGCTGAAACCAGCACCATTAAAACCCGAACAGCTAATCAATAGGGATGTCCCATATTGGGTTTTCCGGACGTGGCTGTAAACAACCTTGTAAAACATCAGAGAAACACTTTGGATTGGGCGCGGCAAAGCGCGGCTCCAGGAACAGGTACACAGCGAGCGAGCTTATCACTAACCCAACACGCTTGTTTACACGCTTCAGACACGCGGTTTGATGAGGTCACCATTTGCGCGCCGAAAAATACGAGAGCCCATAGGCCTGTATACAGTTTTTTTTTAATTATCAGTTTTTATTACCCAGATACCGACATTGACTGATATTACATTTTTACGCCAATATCATCGGACATCCTTTTTATTAGCATTTCCCCTCAAGCGCTAACCCTTCTGGGTAATGTAGGGCGCATTCACAATAACCAACCCAATGAGCATTTTTGAAAACACAGTCGCACTGTCACGAATGCGTTTAAAGGATGAGATTAAATAGATCCTGGACTTTAGCCTGGTCTGGAGCAGATAAACCTCCACGGTAACTAATATCGGAACATATCCCACGCTCGTGCAATCGGATCATGGATCAACTGAGCCAGGATATCCAAGAGATCCCTGATCCTAGTTTTAGTGCAGGATAATAAACAACTGTACTTAGGCCAACTATTTACAAAAAGGTGCCGCAAGGCATGCTGGGGAGCCGGCATCTTTGTTTTGTAAGAAAGTCGCAAACGTTACGTGTTAAGGTGTTTTCTTCATCCATGTGCAGATCTTCTTGCTGGCTCAGAGCCGCCGCTGGAAGGAGAGTCTTTGTTCCCGCAACACGGTGGAGTACCACCGCCTGGACCAGAACGTCAACGAGGCCATGCCGTCCCTCAAGATGACCCGCGACTACGTCTTTTGAACGATAAGCCCAGACCCCGACCGTCCGCTGGCGGTTTTTGGGCCGCCACGTTTCTCTCCGCCGTCGTAGAGATGTTTTTTACGTTTCCTCTTTTCTAAACCTCAGCATCTCCCGGGGTGTGCAGCTTTTGTTGTTTTCCCCGCCCTTTTTAGATTAGAAACATTCCGCTGATCAGCCAGCAAGTGACACTTTGATTTTGTAATATAGCACAAGTAATGTGAAGCGGTGCAGTGGATAAAAGCAACACGATCAATACCTACCATATAAGCCATGTTGCTGCTCGCCCCTACTGGCCACATGCTGCCATGCAGGTCTCCTGGCCGCTCCTCTTTGCTTTATGACTTCGGTGAAGTCCCTGTCAATCATCCACACCCCCCACACTCCCACGAAATCTCCATACCGAATCGTGAGTCCACGGAGCCTCAGATTAAACATATCTTTACTTTTGTTTTTGTTGCCTTACACATGATCTCCAACCCTCTCATGGCCTTCTGCTGTCTGTAAGGTGTCAAGCTGCGACCGTAACCCCATGAAAGGATAAATCAGACGTTTTGCACTTTTCCATGCAATCACATGTAGTATCTCTACAATCTTTTTTTTTGTCAATAAAGCACAAATAAAACACCAAAGCGCTTGTCATCAGTGCATTAGCGTCCGCTTGGACACGATTTGCCAGCGGGGGTTACACACACACTACTGTTCCCTACAGTGTGTGACACACACATCTGTATATTCCTCCAGCCGCCAGGAACTGCCTGCATACTCTAGCCACATGAGGTCGGGCATTGTCGTGGACCAGGAGGAACCCAGGACCCACTGCACCAGCGTAGGTTCTGCCCATGGGTCCAAGGATTTCATCCCGATACCTAATAGCAGTCAGGGTGCCATTATCTAACCTGTAGAGGTCTGTGCGTCCTTCCAGGGAAATGCCTCCCCAGACCATCACTGACCCACCACCAGGCCAGTCATGCTGAAGGATGTTGCAGGCAGCATAACGTTCTCCACGGCATCTCCAGACTCATTCACGTCTGTCGCATGTGCTCAGGTTGAACCTGCTCTCATGGGTGAAGAGCACAGGGCACCAGTGGCGTAGTTGCCAATTCTTGGTGGTCTGTGGCAAATGCCAATCGAGCTCTACGATTCTGGGCAGTGAGCTCAGGGCCCACTACAGGACGTCAGGCCCTCAGGCCACCCTCATGGAGCCTGTTTCTGATTGTTTGGTCAGAAACATTCACAGCAGTGGCCTGCTGGAGGTCCTTTTGTAGGGCTCTGGCAGTGCTCATCCTGTTCCTCCTTGCACAAAGGAGCCGGTACCGATCCTGCTGAGGGTTTAAGGACCTTCTACGGCCCTGTCCAGCTCTCCTGGAGTAACTACGTGTCTCCTGGAATCTCCTCCGTGCTCTTGAGATTGTCCTGGGAGACATGGCAAACCTTCTTGCAACGGGACGTATTGATGTGCCTTCCTAGAAGAGTTGGACTACTTGTCCAGGTAGCGCACCATGCTAGCAGCAGAGATGTTGATCCAAGCCAAAAAAAAATCAGTAGAAAGTCAGTCAGTAGAAAATCACCCAAAAGAGATGAGGAGTCAGTGGCCTCAACCTGGAAAAGCACTCCCGTTTTGGGTTTTGGGCCCTCTGATGCACCTGTTGTTGGTTTCATGAACAACAAAGCAGCCGAAACGGATAAACAACCCCCTCTGCTACTTAACTCACCACATCAATATCCCAGAAGTTTTTTAAAAACTTTTTAATTAACGTTTTATTGTTATTTTTCTCCATAATATTGCAAAATTATTCTATCCTTTTCTAGTTAGATTACACCTTTTTTCTCTTCAATATGTTATACCAACCAATTCTGTAGATGTAGTGTCCCCACAAGGGGGCAGTATGCACACAGCAAAGGCAGACCTGCAGCCCGAAAAGCACAGCAGGGAATTTGGATCAAATCAAGGAAAGCAAACATTTGCTGTCTCTGCTATGTAATAAAATTAGCATCACTCCCTTTAAATTTTTTTTAACCGAGCAAACTGACACTGGCAGACTTTTATTTTGACGGAAAATGAAATGAATCCGGATGTATTTGCGTTCATTTTCACTCCATTCACTTCTCAATGTTGGCTTTTTAAGAAGGCTAATGGAAGTCTAATGAACCTTTTTGTTTGACTGCGTTAGCGTTTGCTCAGTCGGATTCGTGTAGCGAATAAATGCCAGTCTGCATATAAAAGCCATTTTTGCTTTTGTGTTGTCTCTTTGTGATCTTTATTGCCACGGTTCATAGCTGCTGCGGGCCCTCACAGCCGGAACGGACCAGGGGACCGTTCCGGGGCGTTATTACGGTTTCTTTTATAGGTCAGCCAAAGTTCACCCAGCTCAGAATAAAACCAAAATACTCTCATTAGTTTGTGCTGCTTTGTGCATTTAAAGAATGTTTGTGCTGCTTTTATATTTGAGACGTTAACAACAAAGTTTTGGGATATTAATTATCAACCCCGACATGCTCCTAATGAAACCAAAATAGTCTCATTTTGTCCGTCCTCGTTTGTGCTGTTTTGTGTACTTAAAATAAATGTTTGTGCTGCTTTTGTTTTCAGAGTTATTACACATTTATTAAAGGTCAAACAATGTTCGTCCAGCCCCCGACTTGCTCCTAATGAAACCAAAATAGTCTCATTTTGTCCGTCCTCGTTTGTGCTGTTTTGTGTATTTAAAATACATGTTTGTGCTGCTTTTGTTTTCGGAGTCATTACACATTTATTAAAGGTCAAACAAAGTTCGTCCAGCCCCCGACTTGTTCCTAATGAAACCAAAATAGTCTCATTTTGTCCGTCCTCGTTTGTGCTGTTTTGTGTATTTAAAATACATGTTTGTGCTGCTTTCACTTTTCAGATATTACACATTTTCAAAAGGTCAGCTAAGGTCACTCAGCCATTTTTACTATATGCAGAGGGACAGGGGCTGAAATGGCCCCAGGGCAGCACTTTGGGCACTCCTGGTTTGAGGGATGCTGGGTAGAAGACACAACTGGTGTTTATTAGATTACATATTGCAATGCTTTTTCTATAATCAGAGGTCAAACAGTCAAGTCCAATTCAAACTTTGGTCCACATGGTGTGTCTGTCCCGAGGCTGGGGTAGGCTCCAGCGTACCCGCGACCCTGATGAGGATAAGCAGCATAGAAAATGGATGGATGGATGGCGTGTCCATCCAGGTAAGTGTCTTGTGCGTTCATCCAGCTGCAGCCTTTCCATCACTGACACTGATAAGATGCTCATGTCTCGTTTTCTTCAGTTTGCTTCCCTCCTCGATGACCGCCTGCCTCCGTTACGCCATCAAGCGTCTCCGCCTGCCGCCTCGTCACGTCAGTGTTCATCTTTGATCACCTTCTACGTAAGTTTTATTTTTAGCTCTGCATTTCATCGTCACTCTGCGCTGTCCTTGTCTTTGCTGCGCCTTCGAAAGGCTTTTTTGACAGCCAGACAAAAGAAAAGAGAGGACGAGGGTGTCTTTTTCAAAAATATATCCATACATTTGTATGGGCAAGAGCTGACATGCTACAATACCAAATAAACAGCTCCTATCTTTGTGTTTACATTCCTATCACGGTGGTACCTTGGTTAACATCCGCCCCTGTTAACATTTTTTTGGATAACATCCCAAATATCTGCTCGAATTTTGCCTTGGCTTGTATTTGTCTGCTTGTTTGGCATCATAAATGCCATCCGGTTTGTTTACGCTGACATCTTGGTTCAGGTGCTGAAGATGAAATCGCGCGATACTTGCACGTAATGGCGCAATGAATTGTGGGCCAGCGTTTGCTTCTAGCGGAGCTGTAGAAAGATACTCAACATGACAAACGCATAGACCGCACCGAGGGTAAAGATGTCGGCATTTCACGTGAGTGGCTCTGTCATCAGCTGCGTTTATTGATTCTAGAACATTGATATTCATTTAGATGTATATTTTTTTTTACATTTTTGCAAATTGCCTTAACAGCAAGCCGTTGACATATCTTGTTCAAAGCGGAGGGAAAATATTCCATTCCTAACAGGGCCCCCGTTGAGGTAATTAAGTAGCTACCAACAAGCCTTCAACCTGTTTTGTTCAAAGCAGAGGGAAAATATTCCATTCCTAAAGTCTTGGGTGGATATTGAAGTATGATAGTTAGATGGACATGATGAAGTTATAAGAATACATTTCCAAAAGCAACAGAATGACAACGCAATGAACCTTACCTTGGATGCACTTCCAGGAATACAGCTATTTTTTTATTCTATCGCCACCAACTTTTTGCATAAACACAAAAGCCAAAGAAAAAGTGTAGTAATGGCAGTGTTTGGAAGCCACGCTATAAGGAGGACAATGGAGGATAGCGTGTGGCTCGTGATATTTGATTTGAAACCAAGAAGCAAAGTAAGACAAAAGCGCGCCGAGTCGCTCGTCTGTTCTTTGTGTTGGACGCTGAAGTCGCCTGTCGCCCTTTGCCCGGCTTTGAGGAGGACACAATGCAACAGAAGGCGCGGCGGATAAAGCCTCCCAGGAGTCGGAGGCAGGAGAGAAAGAAAAGGTGGAAGGGAGTTATTGATGTGCACCACCGTGCAAACGCAACATTGAGCTGTAGAAATTGGAAACAAACAGGCGGCTTTACTTGCGTGAGACAATAAAAGCGCGACTTTAGTCTCTGACTACTGGCTTCCATACAGTGGAAGACAATCTGATCAACGTCCGGAAAAACCTGCCACCGATCAGGGGCAACTCTCAATGCTATTTTCCCTCTTTGCTGTTTAAAATCATATTAAATGATTAAAAAAAAAACATATTAAATGATTTAAAAAAAATCATATTAAATGAAGAGGCCACGCGGTGGCTGAGTGGTTAGCACATTGGCCACACAGTCAGGAGATCTGGAAGACCAGGGTTCAAATCTCCGTTGGGCATCTCTGTGTGGAGTTTGCATGTTCTCCCCGTGCGTGTGTGGGTTTTCTCCGGATACTCCGCTTTCCTCCCACATTCCAAAAACATGCATGGCTGGCGACCAGTCCAGGGTGCACCCCGCCTCTCGCCCAAAGTCAGCTGGGATAGGCTCCAGCATACCCGCGACCCTAATGAGGATAAGCGGCATTGAAAATGAATGAATGAATTAAATGAAGTACAAAAATGGAAACGCTTGAATGCAGACAGCCAATAAAGAGTAACGACGCGAAATGACATTGCAGGTTTTCAACCGACGACGTCCTACATGTCCTTTACTCAAAGCGCTGCAGCATCAGGACCATGGTCTGGTCCAACGTGGCATCGGAGGGGATCTATTTAGGTGTTCCAACAAATCGCCATCTGCCCGCCACCGTTTACCCCGACATGTGTGCCACGTGTCCTCCCATGCGCCACCTCCATCGTGGCACCACCTGAGGCGTCCGGATAGAGGACACTTGCTCTCTCTTGGGAATTGGACTACTTTTGCTTTCCACTTTAGCGCCCCAGCTGTTGTGGCGGCATCACATGCGGACCACCGCCGCCGCGCCCCCCATCACTTTGCGGCGGCCCGCACCGGAGGCTAACGAGAGCGGACAGTGAGCGCCGGGAAGGGCGTTACCAGCTGTGTGCTAGCGCCGTCAGAGCCAGATACAAAGCAGGGCCTGAAGGACGCTTTGAGGCGCAGAAAATGAAGAGTCAAAATAGAACGGCTGTTTCCCCAGACATTGTAAACAAATGAAGCTAAAAGCTGAAACACGCACGTGACCCCTGGTGGCTGTGAGAATGGCTCAGGTATCAAAAGGTTATATTTGTATTGCTACATGGCAAACAAGTTACCAGTAGGTGCAGTACGTTCTCAGGAACAAACATGACAATTAGTTTTGAAGGGGTGTGTCATTCAATCAGCGATCAGTGATCAATTTTTTGAATCAGGTGGCTCCTAATTAAGGATGAAACCATCACTTGTTGAACATGCATTTCTCTTTAAAAGCCTGAGGAAAATGAGTCATTCAAGACCTGGTTCAGACGAACAGCGTACTTTGATTGAAAAAAGTGGATTGGAAAGGGGAAAACTTATGGAGATGTGCAAAACATCTTGGGCTGTTCAGCTAAAATGATCACCAATGCCTTAAAATGGAGAGCAAAACCAGAGACACGTGGCAGAAAACGGAAGACAACTATCAAAATGGATGGAAGAATAACCAGAATGGTAAAGGCTGAGCCAATGATCTGCTGCAGAATGATCATAGACAGTCTGGAGTTACCTGTAAGTACTGTGACAGTTAGAAGACCTCTGACTCCATGCCACACAAATGTGAAGAGGGGTGTTTCAACAAGACAATGACCCCTAATACACTAGTAAACCCGCAAAATCTTGGTTCCAAACCAACAAAATGAATGTTATGGAGTGGCCAGCCCAATCCCCGGACCTTAATCCGATGGATAACTTGTAGGCGACATCAAAAATGCTGTTTCTGAAGCAAAACCAAGAATCTCGGAGTGGAGTAACATCTGAAATGTGCCACAAGTTGGTTGACATGCCACACAGATGTAAAGCAGTTACAAAAACGAAATATTAGTTTAGTCATTCACAGGATTGCCAAATCCTAGAAACAAAAACGTTTGTAATGTTAACGGCTGACACTGCTATTTTTTATCAACACACCCCTTTCAACTATAGTTGTGTTAAGCCTTGTGGGCCTTAATTAATCACATAATTAATGAAAATAAGTATTTAATTTTGCCAGATTCAATATATTGCCTTATATGCATGTCTGTTTTCCTCGTTTCTCGCCTCCAAACAGGCAGTTAGAGAGTCCACTCTGTGTGTTTTGTTCCATAAAACAATGGCATGAACAGAGTGCGCCCTTTTGTCGGTCATACCGTGTCTTCTTAGAATGGGTGGGTGGTGACGGGACCGCCAGCATACACACACAGAGGGCAGAAGAGTGCACCACAGTCTATTTATGGGCTCAGTCAAGGCAATAACGTACCGACCAGATTTAGCCCCCAAAAACTGCCCAATAGACGCCTGCCGTTTGGTGGGTAGACTAAAGACAGAACCACTATCTCAGTCCTTTTAGCTTCAACATGGTGATGGTTCTTTCTGCCTTTTCCTGAAATGACTTTCCTCAGGCGTCTGATTGGCTAAATGGTCACATGGGTGGAGGCACCACCCTCTGCTTTGGTGGACACCACGGAGGCGCTTCAGTCCGCTCTCATTCCAGTGGTAGTCAAACGCACGAGGTCTCACTCTGATAGAAATGAAACTCCCTTGGAAATCTTCAAACCCAAATTTAGAGACAACGTTTTCTTGCCGCGGGAAATGAATAACACAAAAAGCAGACGCCATCTGCAGTCTCGTCACGACGAACGGGCAATGTTTCCCAAAACCTGCCCCCCATGACTCTAAGATTTATGAGCGCCACTCTACGTTTCGTTGTTCGGAGTGCTTGAGCCGTGATGAATGTCCGCCTCCTGACGTCCTGCGGTCGGCTAAAAGGCGAGCAGGAATCACAGGTGGGGAAGGACGCGAGGGCAGAAGTGTTTTCATCTGTTACACGATGCCATCGCTCATAAGTACAATGTCACGCTGAAGGGGGCAGGAGGGTTCTGCCAGGGCCGAGCTGTACTAAAGTACGCCCGACATTTTGCCTTGTTTAGCTTCAACCTTGTGCTGCTGATTGAGGAAAAAAACCAATACCTTTTGTCACAAACCCAACCTACTAAGGAATTCATGAAAGTCAATCATGGAACAGGAGATCTAATGAACCGACAGATGACCAAACGGAAGCCACGGTAACTAACCAATGGCCGTGTGAACAAACAAGCGGAAATCCAACCAATTCATAAGAGCAATGGAGCGACCAGTGAACGCACCAACGAATGAACAAATGAGTGCACAAATGTCCAACCAAAGACCAAACTTGGTAGATCTCACGACCACTGCCAACTATGAAATGAATAAACCAACAAAGCAGTGCATGAACAAACCCAAGATCTAGCTACAAATCTAGCAAAAACTAAAACTATCCCAACCAATCAAAATGTCGATCAACTGGAGCAACAAACAAAGGAAAGCTGGAACTAACACACCAACCCACAACCTTACGAACTAAGTGTTTGCAAACTTAAGGTAAACGAACAAACAGTAGCTCAACTACAAACAAAGAAACAACAGATGAACTCTTCGAAATGTCAGACCAAAAAACCAACCAATGAATAAACAAATCCCAAGACCGCACAAAAGATCCAACTAACCTTCAAACGAACAAAGCGATGAATGTTAAGACCAAAGATTAGCTACAAAAGCTCACACTAACTGTCAAAGAAACAACCAATCAACTGAACCGACATGGAGAGCTGGAACTAACACACAAACCAGTTGTTTACTGGCGCGCGAAACAGTTAATAAACAAAAGATTGAATGAACAAACGAAACATCCAACTACAAACAAACGTCAAATGACCTCAGAGAACACACACGTCAAACCAAAGAACTAATAAATGAATGAACGAACAAACAACTGGTCAAAAATCCAACTACACAAATAATAAACAAAAATGAATGAAAAAAAATCATCAATCTGTTCCAGAATGTCCGACTCAAACCAAAACGGACTCTAACCAAAGCAAGCTTTCCCATAGAAAATAATGTCAATCCAGTTAATTTGTTCCGGGCACCCAAAAAATGTAACACAAAACACATTTTATAGAGTTTTACATGCAGAAAAACTCAACAACAGAACATTTAACATCACTTTTACCTACTTTTGCAAAGAGGGAGGAGAGGAGGTTATGCTTGGTTATGGTTATGCTTTTTTTAAAGCTATTTCTGCAGTCATGGCACAGAAAATCTATGCGGAGAGGCCTGTTAAAAGCTTTTTAACATGCATAGTTTACATTCAAAGAATTATGTCACAAACATGAAATGAAAGTTTAACATTGGTTTACCTGTAATGGGCACCGTTGGGCAAAAAAGTACAAGAGCCATATACTAGCAATTTGTTTACCAAAAAAAAAGCCCCCAGTACTGCGGCCAAATTTGACTAATGTAAAATCCATAAAAGAATCATGTTACAGTTCAATTCCACCCCAAATCCACCCATGTATGAGGGAGTGCTAGATTTGATGAATTATGAAAATGCCCCACTTCATAGATATAAAACTGAGAATGCCAAATGCAGAAGGCTTAAAATATATATGGTAACACTTTACCATGAAGTACACAAAATTACAGTAGTTAATGAGGAAAGAACCTACTCAACCCTAACCACTACTCATTAGTTCCTCATTAGTTCTTCATTAGTTACTCGATAACTACTCTAAATTTAAACAGCGCGGCCGTAAAATGACGACAAGCTTCTCTTTTAGCCTGAAACAAAGCCATGTTGTATGGTCGCAAACCAGGGCAAAATTTTGGATGTTAACTGAAAAAAACGTGCTAACCAGGACGGGTGTTAACCAAGGTACCATGTACAAGTTCTTCATTACCTTACGAAACGTAAATGAACAAACAAAAGAAAGTAGCGAACAAAGTTCCCACGTACAACATGGGAAAAATATCTTCTGCGTCTGGTGAATGCCGGAATAAAAATGCAAATTGCAGGAAGAAAGAAGATGCAGTCTTCAGCCCAAAGCGAGAGAGACAAGTTTATCCAGCGCGGACGCCTCCCAGTGTGCTAATCTGCACGCTATATGTCTTCATATATATTTAGCATTTTCGGGGCGAAGATCCCGCATTATCCCAGGACACAGTCTACTTCAAAAAGTCAGACCAAATCCTCTCTGGGAGGAAGCTTTTCCTCCGCTAGCCAAGGGAATCTGCCGGTGACGGCAGATTAATTTCATCTTTAGCGTGTTACGGCCTGGCTCCACGCTTGTCACCAGAAGCGGGGGGGGGCTACCTGCCGCCGACTTCCCAGGCAGATACGGCGTGATGCCTTCATGTTTGGGGCCGTGTGAGGGATGAGGTCTCACAGCGTAACCTGTCGGGATTTAGCACAGGTGGGGCAAACGTGACTGATGGAATGTCAACATGCAGCGTGCGCACGTGGACCAGTAGAGTGTACGAGTGTATTCGATGAGCAGGATTCATAAAAGCAGATGAGTAATAAGTAGATTATTTCTAGACAGATCGGGGAGGAGCTTTACAAACCAACGTGGGAAAGGGATATCATCTGATATCACCCAAATGATATCAAGTTTGCCTTCATTCCAACTCTTAACTAAACGTTCGTGTAAACATTTCTCTTTTTATGAAATTGTTTGGATGTGAGTCATTTTAATCGCTGAAGGTACTTTTGTGTTCCATAAAATTGAATGTTCACACATTTTAATGGTTCAGTCGTATAGTTTTTTCATGTAACCCAAATCATTTATTTTTAGACAAAATTCACTACTCTCATATGTACTGAAACCTTGGTTAGCGTCATCAGGTGGGACTCTAACCAAAATGTACTTCAACCCAATCCACTTTCCCATAAGAAATCGTGCAAATCAAAGTTTGGACCAAACTGGTTGTTGTAGTTATAGTTTTACGTGCAGAAAATAATTCAAAACAGATATAAATACATTAACAGAAAATCGGGGTGAACAGATGCAACTTTGCCACTTTAATATTTTGTGAAACATTTTTGACGTTTTGTTTTTAATGTTCCTAATATTTAAACTGTCTTATTAAATAATCTTTTGTAAATTTTCTTTTGGTAATATTATGACTTTTATTCCATAATATCTTGACTTTATCCCCCTAGTTATACAGTATATATTATACAGTATATGTCCCCCCAACTTAATTTTCCAAAAACGACAATTTTACTGTGTTTTGTTTGCTTTGCATAAAATTAACCCTTAAATATATTTTCAACATTGCAATTGGGACTTTTCTTTTTGGTAGAATTGGACTTACCAGATAAAAATGATTATCCATCCATCCGTTTTCTATACCGCTTATCCTATTCTATGATAAAACAATAATGAAATTATTTCTTAAATAATGTCAACTGAATTTGAACTGTGTATATCATCATCATTGACTAAAGTGCAAGTGCAAAGTAATATTGCAAAGTAATAGTGAGGATATTGTTAGTAATAGTGTGGGTGTTTCAGAAGCGTGCAGACCTACCAAGAAGGTGTTCCTTCTAATTGGCTTAGTGAAAGCATTCAGGTTGACAAACAAGGCTTGGTGGCAAACGAACACTTTAATTGGATCAGTTCCACTCGCTTTTGGCCGGCTCTGACAAAAACATTTTTCATGGCATTTGCGCTTGAAGGGAATATATTTGCAGGCACTGTGAAAAATACACATCATGAAAATAAAGTAAAATAAAACATCATGTTTCTGCTATCAACAAGCCCTCAGCTTGTCTTGTTCAAAGCGGAGGGAAAATATTCCATTCCCAACCAGTCCCCTATGTTGACTAAAAATATATCAACAACCCTTTAACATGTCCTGTTTAAAGGTGAGTGGAAATATTCCCTTTCTAACCAGTCCCCTACTGAGGTAACTAAAACTATCGACGAGCTTTCAACACGGTTTGATTAGAGCAGAGGAAAAATATTCCATTCCCAACAGGCCCCCTATCGACGTGACTGAAAAGCTAATAACAAGTCTTCAACATGTCTTGTTTAAAGCAGAGGTAACATATTCCATCCCTAACAAACCCCCTATTGACGTTACTAAAAAGGTATCAACTGGTCTTCAACATGTCTTGTTTAAAGCAGAGGTAACATATTCCATGCCTAACAAACCCCCTATTGACGTTACTAAAAAGCCATCAACTGGTCTTCAACATGTCTTGTTTAAACAGGAGGGAACATATTCCTCTACTGACGTGACTAAAAACTATCAACGAGCCTTCAATGTGTCTTGTTCAGAGCAGAGGGAACATACTCCATGCCTAACTAGTCCCCTATTGCGGTGACCCCCAGTCGTCTCATAACAACAAATGAAAAGATGAGGTATAACCAAAATAGTGGTTGGGTATGCATGTGTTGCATTGTAATAAAAGTTTAGTCCACTAGCAGCACTGCTAACGCTTGATTAGCTCAAAGTGCAGTAAAAATGTACAATTCCCACTGCCGAGACCAGAACGCTTATTTTTCCCAAGTGACTAATACAGAAAGCCGCCTCGTATTTTTTCCTTTTTCCTTTTTTCCCCGCGCCCGACCCCAAGCCCGCATTGATGTCGGCGTTAAATATTGAGCGCGCGTCCATATTTCACCGGCCGGGCCAGCGCAAGCGGGATTGGAGGTCGGTATGATAAACATTGGCGGGGAATTGTGCTGCTCTTAATTGCCCCAACTTAATCTCCATTCCCCACGCCACGTCCTGACCTCCAGTAATGGCGCTGACTCCATCCCACGCTGAAAATAAATATGGGCAACCATGATGCTGATGATGATGGTGATGATGCCTTCATAAAAAGTATGTTTCATTTTGCATGTTCCGGTGTGATTAGTAGAATACTGCATCATGTTCTATTGGGTTTTCTGTTTGGGTTTTTTTTTCCAGCGAGGGCCGCATAGTGAAAAATGAAAGGATGCAACTTTGATATTCTGTAAATATGCTAAGAAGAACTCCATTTCAGCTTTGTCATATAGGTGAAAAAGCCTATTACTATCAACTGCGGTGGTCCGGGAGTACGGGATTGGTGGTCCGCTACTACGTGCCATTCGGTCCTTGTACAACCGCAGCAGGAGCCTGAATTTCTAGGCGCAGCCAAGTTGTAGAGAGGGTGCGGTTTGGTGGCCTTAGGATCTCGTCTCTGCTATTTGCGGACGATGTGGTCCCGATGGCCTCATCACGCTGTGACCTTCAGGATTTGCTGGGGTGGTTTGGAGATGAGTGTAAAGGTTCTGGGATGAGACTCAGCCCCTCCGAATCCGAGGCCATGGTTCTCAGTCGGAAACGGGTGGATTGCGCCCTGCGGGTTGGGAGTGAGGTCTTGCCCCAGGTGGAGGAGTTCGCGTATCTCAGGGTCTTGTTCACGAGTGAGGGAAGGTTGGAGCGTGAGGTCGACAGACGGATCGGTGCAGCATCTACAGTAATGCGGTCGCTGTACCAAACTGTCGTGGTAAGGACATGTTCCCACCCTCACCTATGGTCATGAACTTTGGGTCACGACCAAAACAACAAGATCGCAGATACAAGCGGCCAAATTGAGTTTCCTCCGTAGGGTGGCTAGACTCCCCCTTAGAGATAGGGTGAGGAGCGCCTTCACATTGAGAGGAGCCAGTTGAGGTGGCTCGGGTATCTAGTCCGGATGCCTCCCCAGTGAGGTGTTCTGGGCATGTCCAGCCGGGAGAAGGCCCCGGGGAAGACCCTAGGACATGCTGGAGGGACTATGTCTCACAACTGGCCTGGGAACACCTTGGTGTCCTCCGGGTGGAACTGGAGGAGGTGGTCGGAGACTGGGAAGTCTGGACTTCCCCATTGAGACTGCCTCCCCTGGGTCCCGGATAAGCGTGAGAAAATGGAATGGAATGGAACATTTCAAGTTTTTATCGCTCCCCTTCTGTTGTGTTGAAAAGCCGCATGGCGTGGGTGAGGAATGATCTGCTCAGTCTTTCAGTGTAGCAGGACAGTGGTAGTAATCTGCCACTGAAAGTGCTTTGCTGTTGTGATGATGAGGTTGGTTGTCCATGATGGAAAGGAGCATCCTCAGTGTCCTTTTTTCCCACATTTTAGGTGTTGTTTAATTGTTTTTAATTTTCCAAATATTCTTTCTCCGTAAATCTTTTTCTCGTAATTTTATAACCATATTTGGACTTTTTCCCATAATATAACCTTTTCCTTCTATAGTTTCAGAATGTGCCGCGAGCAGATAAAAACAAAGAGCCGCAAATGACCCCTGGGCCGCACTTTGGACACCTCTGATATAATGTAAAATATATATTGATAGTAAGCTTTGTTGGAATTGTTCAATTTAAAAATAAGACTTGGAGAAATTACTCCATAATATGTACAGGAGTACAGTTCATAGCAAGGACCTTATTGATTTTGAATTGAGTCGTCTATGTATCTTTTAGGCTCATCGCTGGAGAGTGATATATGCGCAGTACTTGAAGTGAAGGTGGATATGCCCCGCCCCCTGGCGGTTCTTTACTCGGCTCAGCAGCCGGTGTCTGGGGGCTCTGCTGGACAGGTTGTTGCTCGCAGGCAACAGCTGCTGCTCGTTCCTGCCGATGCTCACCTCCAGCTGGACGGATTAGGAAGTTAGTGAAAGGAGGCCCTGGAGGAGCAGCAGCTGCAGTCCAAACTTCCATTCAGGTGGGACAGAGACTTTGCTGCCTCTTACCACCACATCAGGAAAAAACACCTTCCTGGTAGACACGATACCACCTCTGACCCGTGTCTGCCACTTTGTAAAGGCTTTGCTACATATCTAAAAATCCGTCTCTGCCAACTATACCAAGTTACAGACGTGGGAGCTCGAAGTTTCTTCATTTACTTTTTTGGTGAAACCGTAGTGTCAATCGGCTGGGGTGGAGTTGATAAAGCGTCCTCTGTGATCATCTCAGACATCCTATTGCTCCTAGCCAAACTTATGATGAGCTAAGATCCAGAAAAATGGAGGTTCCACCGTCAGAACTAAAGGGGCTGCTCAAGAAGCAGGGGGCCACTGCTGAAGGCTCCTTCACAAGGAGACTTTACCTTATTCACAAACGAGGAGACATGGCAATTACAAGACCGAACTGGAGGTTGGGACAGCTGATGGGAGGGAAAGCATAGCACTTGGAAGAAATCAACAGAACGTTCACAGAAACTGAGAATTTTGCCCGCGCCCACCTGTTGGAAAGACTTGAACCGTAAAATCCACCTGGACGCTCTTGGAAAACCAGATGCTGAAGCATGTCAAGCTATTTCCGAGCGGGAAATGTGGCTACCGCAGGATGAGACGATTAGAGATTAAAAGTCGACTGGAGCATATGATAACCCGACTTCGCGTCCCACTGGGGGCGCTGGAGGCGGAAGAAAGGGCGTAGCAAACGTGACCATCACCAGTCCCAGCAAAGATTTAGGCAACCCGTGAACTGGTCCATCAGCATAATCAGAGTGTGAGGACCGGGAAACAAACAGAAAACCCGAACGCGGTGGTAAAAGTTCTGGGACAACATTTCACCACCTAATTGTCG
Organism: Oostethus manadensis; assembly: GCA_024372805.1. Taxonomy (NCBI): domain Eukaryota; kingdom Metazoa; phylum Chordata; class Actinopteri; order Syngnathiformes; family Syngnathidae; genus Oostethus; species Oostethus manadensis. The sequence goes on from QODF01000057.1 coordinate 2,154,437, forward strand.
AACTGCATCACCTTGAATCTCCTAGCGACAAAATCCAAACGTATCATTTCAGAACAGCTGAAAGATCAGGATGATCTAACCAGGCGCACAGGTGAAGCCGAAACTGTCCCGAAGAACGGATGGCTCCAAAATGTAATCAACAAACTGCGGGACCATGAGGAAGATAACGCCTTCCTGAAAAAGCACAATGAGATGATTTAGGGAGGAGTTGGCAACAAGTAAGACAACTTTGAAAGCTCAAGAACTCCCCAGCCAGGAAGTTGAGTTTCTCCTCTGCAGTAAAGACCCCAGGATAGAAAAGCAAAGAAGGAAGGCAGATTACCAACAAGAAGTCACGGAGAAGCTTAAGGCTTCCATTAACTGTCCAAGACAAACAAGACGTGATCTTCAAAGTCAGTCTGAGCAGGTGGAGGAGGTACTTGTGTGTCTCTTGAAAGACTAGTTGAATCTGAGCTGGACACTCAGAATCAGCTTTTCAGTCATAACCCAAGTTTGATGATGGAGACCGAGAATGCAGATCTACAACTGTAAAGCTACTGTCCCTGAGGGAAGACTCGAAACTGCTAAAATGGAAATAGGCAAAGAAGAGTTGAAGCCATCACCAGTTCTTCAAGAACAAAAGTCCACTGAAGACTGAACAACCGGTTGCATTGTTCAGGCAACTACACAAGAAACCGTAAGCGTGAACACTTCTCACATGGAAGAGGAAGTACTTCAAGAAGTAGATCGAGAACCCAAGGTTCCTCAAAGAGACAACCAGGTGGCTACCATCTCGACGACCTCTGAAGAAGTAGTTGAAGAACCTAGAGTTATTGAAGTATCTGATAGCTTGACTCTCCCAACCGCTCTCCATGGTCAAGACGAACTTGACAAAACCATTCAAGAGATTAAAAATACTTTATCTTTAGACCCTTGAACCGGTCAGGCCTAAGTTGGAAGAACTGGTACACCAAAGCTTTCACAGCTGAGGAAATCCCAAAGCAAGATGACAACGCCTTCAGGAAAGACACAAATATGTGCAGCTTGCACAAATCAAACGCCACACAAGTTTCAAAATACCAGACTGGCAAGGAAGACCGACAGTGCCAAAACCCACTGGACTGTCCTGAACTTTAAATGGAACACAAATCATGTGATTGTAGGATCAGAGGACAGGCACTGAAACTGTCCGGGAAGCAACAGTTTCACAAGAGTACAAAATTGGACGACAAAATGGATTTGGAGAGAAAGCGTGGCCCAAAACAAACGGGACACAAATATGCATTCAACCAGAGCGGGAGGAAATTTCTGTAGAAGAAAATGGCCCAGAAGGGCCATTGGAAGAATGAGAAAATGCTCTGGAAGACCCAGTCCGTTCTTCCCAGGACAAAAAAGGTATTCCGAGCACAACCTTCTACCAAGATGAAGAGCTCTTAAGGTGTGGGGATCAAAGCCCATACATTCGACACCGACCGAGTTGCAGCACAAATGGATCTTTCTGCCAACGGCTGATTCCAACCATCCACCAGTTGATACAAACTGTGGTCAACGAACATCAAGGATCTAGGCCGCTTATCCTCACTAGGGCCGCGGTGGTATGCTGGAGCCTATCCCAGCTGGCTTGGGGTGGCTCTTGAAAAAACGCTCCACAAATCCACCGTTTAAGACAATCCCAGGAATGAAACAGATTCTTTCAAGCGGAAATCAGAAGGATCTCACAGCATCAACCGCGCATTCTCACTCTTCTGGTTTGGATTGCTCTTTAAAGGGATTTTTGACACGAAGTTGTATGGCATACCCATCGGTATCTAAATGCAATTTCACACCTGAAACCAAGGTCAAAAGTACTTGTTGACCTAACAAACTATACTTTCTGTTTGGTTGATTGACAGTATCGACTCACATTTGACATACGGCTTAAAAGGTATTGGTTGGTTGTTGCCCCCAACCCGATGGTTGCTGCTTCGATCCTCCATCCCACTGTAATCATTCAACTTAATAGAACATTCAGTCTTGACTTTTCAACATTTGAAAGTCCGCCGTTTTTAGTCTGCTGATGCTCAATGGACAATTTACACGTCCCCCCCTGCTGGTAGAAAATCGTTTTACATTTGCCACTTATTAATAAAGTTCCGCTTATCCTACTCGGTGACAGATCGGTCGTCTGTCAGTTGATGGTTCAGTCCTCAGTCCCCGTGTAAAGGTTCAACATAGTTATACATTTAAAAAAAATCTGTCCCCATTTTTACAGTCCGTGTTCAAATTTTGCCGGTTATCGTCCTCTAACTACTCCCAGATGTTGCCCCCTGTTGGTGAAACATCATTTTACATTTAAAGAATGTCCAACGGTGGCATGACTGAGGTTGTAGTGCGGTTGTCTCCCAACCTGATAGTTGCTGGTTCAATTCTCAGTTGCTCTTAATTCTTTTTTTCATTTTTGCTGTTTTTAGTTTTCCAAATAGTTCAACTTTTGTCTTAGATGATCTTTGTAAATGTTCTTATTTTCCAAATATTTGGACTTTATTCACATCCCAACCTAATCTTTCTAAAATGACAACTTTTGTTTGTTTCTCTTTCCCATAATATTACAATTCTTGTAATAATGTGTTTTTTCAACTTTATGCTCATCAAATTAGATTTTCGTATGTTTTTTTCTGCTTGCTCTGTGCATAGAGACATGGTGCAGGTCATAGAGCGGTCATCTAAACTTGGTGGTTGCTGGTTCAATTCTCATGGGTTCCTTGCTGTTTCCTCCCATTTTTGCTGTTTTCAATTTTCCAAAAAGTTCAACATTCTTCCTGAATAATCTTTGTAAATGTTCTTATTTGGTGTAGAGGTGTAGAGCTGGTCCAGTGTTCGGTGACCGGGACGAAAACCACATTGCAACTCCTGTAAACGAGGTTCGACTAACGGTCGTACCCTTCTCTCCAGCACCCTGGAGTAGACTTTCCCAGGGAGGCTGAGGAGTGTGATCCCCCTATAGTTGGAACAAACCCTCCGGTCACCCTTTTTAAAAATGGGGACCACCACCCCGGTCTGCCAGTCCAGAGGTACTGTTCCAGACTTCCATACAATGTTGTAGAGGCGTGTCAACCAACACAGTCCCCCAACATCCAGAGCCTTGAGGAATTCCGAGCAAAACTCGTCTACCCCCGGAGCCTTGCCATTGGGGAGTGATTTGACTACCCCAATTACCTCAGCCACGGTGATAGAACTGTCCACGTACTTATCCCCAGACTCTGCTTCCTTTACGGAAGGCATGTCAGTGGGATTGAGAAGGGCCTCGAAGTATTCCTTCCACCGACCAACTATATCCACAGTCGAGGTCAGCAAGCCCCCGTCCGCACTGTAAACAGTGTGAACTGGGGGCTGCTTCCCCTTTCTGAGGTGTCGGACGGTTTGCCAGAACCTCTTCGAGGCCGACCGAAAGTCGTGCTCCATAGCCTCACCGAAGTCCTCCCACACTCGAGTTTTTGCCTCGACGACCGCCAAAGCCGCGTGCCGCTTGGCCTGCCGGTACCTGTCAGCTGCTTCAGGAGTCCCGCAAGCCATCCATGCTTGATAGGACTCCTTCTTCAGCTTGACAGCAGCCCTAACCCCCGGGTGTCCACCGTTGGGTTCGGGGCTTGCCACCACGACTGGCACCGACCACCTTGCGGCCGCAACTACGGCTGGCTGCCTCAGCAATGGAGGCACGGAATACGGTCCATTCGGACTCAATATCCCGGTCCTCCCTCGAGATGCAGGAGAAGCTCTGCCGGAGATGAGAGCTGAAGACTCGATGAACGGGTGACTCTGCCAGATGTTCCCAGCACACCCTCACTACGCGTTTAGGTCTACCAGGTCTGTCCAGCATTCTTTCCCGCCATCTAATCCAACTCATCACCAGGTGGTGGTCAGTTGACAGCTCAGCCCCTCTCTTCACCCGCGTGTCCAGAACATGCGGACGCAGGTCTGATGATACGACCACAAAGTCAATCATAGACTTGCGACCTAGGGTGTCCCGGTGTCAAGTGCACTTATGGACATCCTTATGTTCGAACATGGTGTTCATTATGGACAAACTGTGATTCACACAGAAGTCCAACAACAACACACCACACGGGTTCAGGTCAGGGAGGCCGTTCCTCCCAACCACGCCCCTCCAAGTCACACTGTCATTGCCCACATGGGTGTTGAAGTCTCCCAGTAGAACTATGGAGCCACCAGCTGGGGTGCTCTCCAGCACCCCTCTGATAGACTCCAAGAAGGCTGGGTACTTTGAACTGGCGTTTGGCGTGTACGCACAAACCACAGTCAGGACCCTTCCCCCAGCCCTAAGGCGTAGGGAAATAACCCTCTCGTTTACTGGGGATGACTCCAGCACAGAGGCACCAAACTTGAGGGCTAAAAATAACCCCACACCAGCTCGCCGCCTCTCCCCTGCAGCAACTCCAGAAAGGAACAGCCCCTCTCAAGGAATTTGGTTCCACAGCCCAAAATGTGGGTTGAGGTGAGTCCGACTATATCTAGTCGGAATGTCTCCGCCTCTTCCACAAGTTCAGGCTCCTTCCCCACCAGAGAAGTGACATTCCATGTCCCAAGAACCAGATTTGACCGCCGAAAAATAAGTCGCCCGGACACCCGTCCTCGACTACTGCCCAAATCACACAGCACCGGACCCTTATGCTTGCCCCTGCAGGTGGTGGGTCTGCCGGGGGGAGTTCCCGTGTGGCTTCTTTGGGCTAGACCCGGCCAGGCCCCACGGGTAAAGGCCTGGCCACCAGGCGCTTGCCTGCGAGCCCCTCACCCAGGCCTGGCTCCACGGTGAGGCCCCAGTATCCTACGTCCGGGCGTGGTGCGGTCACTCCTCTTGTTCTTCTTCATTACGGTCTTCTGAATCACTCTTAGTCTGGCCCGTCACCTAGAACCTGTTTGCTTTGGGAGACCCTACCAGGGGCATAAAGCCCCCAACAACATGGCTCCTAGGATCACTCGGGCACTCAAACCCCTCCACCACGATAAGGTAGTGATTCACGGAGGGGTCATTTTCCAAAAATGACAAACTTATTTGTTTTGTTCCTTTTTCATAATATTACATCTTTCCATTCCATTTTCTTCCGCTTATCCGGGTCGCGGGGGCAGCAGTTTCAGTAGGGAAGTCCTACATCTATTACATCTTTTAATTTTTTTAAAATGAATTTGTCAACTCTGTGCTACTAAAACAAAGTTATTTTTCTTCATAATAATGTAATATATATATTTCTTCTCAGCTGTTTTATTACATTTCTGCTGTCGTTTTTTTCCTGCTTATTCTGTGCACACACAACGGTTTTCTATCTACTTGTTGTTGCTGGTTCGATTCTCGGTCGGTCTTTGCTCCCCCCAAGGAGCTGTTTTTAACTTTCCAAGTTAAACCTTCTTGTTCAATATTTTTGTGTATCATTATTTTATTGTATTGTTATATTTATTATACTATATATTTTATACAAATTTTCCCAAACTGAGTATTCTGTACGCAGTGTCATGGCTCCGGTCATCCGGAGGGTTGCTGGTTCAGTTCTCCGTCAGTGAATAGAACACAGCCGCATGCAGTGTTCCACTGGAACTGCTTCATCTAGCCGTGGTTAGGATGGTTGCAACCGACTTCCTTCGCTCCCTTGCGCGTAGCACAAGTGATTGACAGCTGGAATGGCGCGCGGCGCTGATGTTGACATGTGTAATGGACGCCTAAAGAGGCCGTCACTTGTCCTCGCGCGGCAACCTGAAACAGGAGCGCCGCTTCCCTGACATCATTTACATGGATAAAGAGAGATGCTGGCTCGCACCATCTCCCTTTTAATTTGCCTTTATCATCCCTGCAGCGCTCCTGAATAATTCATGGCCGGCCTCGGCTTGAGGAGGGAGTGAAGTGGAAGGCGGCGAGAGAGGAAAGAGCCGAGCATCCAGGTGGGCGGGAACCCTGAAGGCCGAGAAGGGACGGTGGTGCAGCGGCGGGACCCAACAAGGGCGAGGCGGAGCGGCAGCCGCTCGTAAATTGCTCCAAATTAGCCGAGCCGTCATTTAGCGTATGAGCTTCTACTTCCTCTTCGCCTCCTCGGCTGTCGTCGGTCCGCCGTCTCCTCGCCTCGGAGGACGGGAGTCTCTGTCTGAATATTCATCCGCCTCGTTTGCATACCCCGCAGATGGCGGGAAGCAGATGCTCGTTACGGCGAGTGTCGCTCCTCCGTGAATGCGCTTCGGTGACACACAACAAATAAAGTTACACGGGAGGAAGGCGCGGCGCAACAAACACGCTCACAAAAACTGCAATTGAGCTTCAAATACAGCGAACACTCAAGTAGCATCTCGCGTGCTTTTCGGTCAGCATACCAGATGCCGACGTTTTGCCTCTGCGTGCATTAGCGTACAATACGGCGCTCGTCTTGTCGTGTTTTCAATGAACTTTTAACACAAAACATCCCTCCCTGTTAGCATCCTATTAGCTTGCTAATACAAAGAAACAGGAAGTGGGAGTCTGTGATGTCATCAGCAGCTGTTTTTGTCTTTACGAAGTAACACAGTTACACCACGACTGGCAAAAATGGGAGCACAAAAACTTCTATTAGTATCAACTTCTAATCAAATTTGCGTCTCTTTACTCTCTTTGCACCCCGTTTTTGCAGTTTTTAGTTTTCCAAACTTTATTCGTCCATAACCTTTGTCACATTTCTTTTCAGAATAGTTTGACTTTATTCCCATAATATTATAGTTTCCTCAACTTAGGTCCAGAAAAATATAATTGAACAAACAGCAGAAATGTAAAAATCTGCAGTAACTTTACAAGAATAGTCAAAATATTAAGAGAAAAAAGTTCCAATCTTACAAGTAAAAGTTGTATTTTTTTACAAGAATAACGTAATATTATGAGAAAAATACAGAAGTGTTGAAAATAATAGCAGTGCAATGTGACTAACCAGATTAAAAACTGTTTTTAGATTATTAACTGAATATTAGCAGTTTATTAACTGTTAGATTAATAGATTATTCAGATTATTAACTGTTAACATCAGAAATGTAAAAATCAGCAGTAAATTTACAAAAATAGTCAAAATATTAAGAGAAAAAAGTTCCAATATTACAAGTAAAAGTTGTAATTTTACAAGAATAACGTAATATTATGAGAAAAAATACAGTAGTGTTGAAAATAATAGCAGTGCAATGTGACTAACCAGATTAAAAACTCTTATTAGTATATTTTGTATTGCTACATGGCAAACAAGCTACCGGTAGGTGCAGTAGATTCTCAGAAAACAAACAAGACCCAGCATTCATGATATGCACGCTCTTAAGGCTGCGTAATTGGCCAACTGGTTGAAAGGGGTGTGGCCAAAAAATAGCAGTGTCTGCCAAACTCAAAACTATTTTGTACAAACGTTGTTTCTAGGATTTGGCAATCCTGTGAATGACTAAACTAATATTGAGTTTTTTATAAGTGCTTCACATCTGTGTGGCATGGACTCAACCATCTTGTGCCCACCTTTCAGCTGTTATTCCCCTCCAACATTCTTTAACAACATTCCACAATTCATCAACATTTCTTTCTTTTGCTTCACAAACAGCATTTTTGATGTCACCCCACAAGTTGAGTCGACCCCAATTTTACTCTCATCACTCCACAAAATGTTCCTTCATTTCTCTTTAAGCCAGTTGATGTGTTCTTTGCGGGGGATTCTTGTAATTATATTAGCTTCACACAGAGGTCTTCTAACTGTCACAGTACTTACAGGTAACTCCAGATTGTCTTTGATCATCCTGGAGCTGATCACTGGCTGAGCCTTTGCCATTGTGGTTGTTCTCCGATCCATTTTTTTGTTTTCCTACACGTGTCTCTGGTTTTGCTCTCCATTTTAAGGCATTGGAGATCATTTTAGCTTTTATTGTTTGTTTGTTTTGTTTTTTCACAAAATAGAAACCTGATTGACTGGCACACTGCTATTTTTTTAAACAACCAATTATCCAACTGCACAGCCTTAAGAGCGTGCATATCATGAATGCTTGTTTGTTTTCTGAGAATCTACTGCACCAACGGGTAGCTTGTTTGCCATGTAGCAATAACAATATACTAATAACAGTACTTCATCTGCTTAGTCGCATTGCACTGCTATTTTTTTGAACACTACTGTAAATATGTTGCAGTTGTTTTTGTCTTTTGGGGTGCGGCTGTGTTTTGTTTGTCGCGGGCTCGCAGGGATTTTGGCCGTCCTTCACGTCAAAGCAGCCAACTTCCCACCGTCCACTACCACGTGCCAAATGTTCCTCCGTGCACATCTCCTCCAACGCATTCGCTTCCTCCTTCCTGCTTTCTTTCATTCGCTTGACATTTTGTGACCCGAGGTTCTCGGAGCGTCCCGGTGGATCCGGTCCTGTGGTCCACCCGCTAGTGTTGCAATGAGGACGGGACCCGGAGGCCGGGACATGACAGAACAGGGTCACATCCATTTTTACACCTGGATGGATGGCCCTGCTAGGCACACTTTGGGGTTTTTACGTTCAGAACCCAACAGAGCACACTAGCTAGTGACCCGTCAACTTCACGTCCAGTTTTCCTTCATTTTTGGGCAGTTTTATCCTAATGGCTTGCTGGGCAATCTACCATTGGTTGGACTGGAAGGCAAATTTTCCATGCCCAAAACTGCTTGATGAACTGCTCTGTAGTAACCAAAACCTCCAAAGTGTAGCCCCTTGGCCCATTTGAGGTCCACAACACATTCTTAAAATATCATATGAAAAAAACAAAACAACAGCAGTAATTTTAGAATGAGGTCAAAATATCAAGAGGAAAGAAAGTTGTAGTTTTAATATCAACAGGAAAAATAATGTCAATAGCATAAAGTTGCAATTTTAAGGACGTTATTTTCATTACATTTGGAAAAAAACGTAATTGTAATTTTTGGAAAATTAGGATTACAATTAGAATGTTACAAGAATAAAGTCAAAATACCAAGAGAAAAAAAAACTGTCATTTAGAATAAAGAATAAGTATAAAAATAAAGTCATAGTTTTATAAAGTACATTTTAAAAAAGTGGAGAAAAAAACAGAAATGTAAAAAAACTGCTATAATTTTACAAAGAGATTGTTTTTTTATTTTAACAATAAAAAAGTTGTAATTTTATGAGAATATCTTATGGGGAAAAACATACAAATGCTAAAAAAATGTTTTTATAAGTCGCAATATATTAGACAAGAAAAACAAAATAAAATTTTAATTTTGGGGATAATTAGGTTGTGTAAAAAATGTAACAATAAAGTCAATACACTGTATTATGGGAATAAAATATTCCAGAAGAAACAGCAGAAATAAAAAAAAAAAGCTGTGTTATTTTACTGGAATAAAGTCAAAATATTAGGAAAAAGTTGTATTCTAACAAGAAGTTTTATGTGAATAACCTCGAAATATTATTAGGAAAATTTGCATTACCGTATCGTATTGTGTATAAAAAATAACATCATTATGCAACAAAAACGTTATTTTTGTCATGACATGACAGCGTTAGTCTCGTGGAATTTGTACTTTTTTTTTCTTCAATGTTTTAACTTTACTCTTGTAACATTCCTGCAGAGTTTCCAAACTTTTACTGATGATTTTTCTTGTCAAATGATTTTTTTTCAGAATATGCGGCAGGACAATAATTGGACACCACTGCCTTAAAGGAAAACTGCCCTTTGAAAAAAAAAAAAGTGCTTATCATCCACAGTCCTTATTATTATTACAATGAACATTGTTACACCCAAGCACTACTTTACCTTTGTAGTGACACCTCGCCCCACCACTTCGGCCAACTACTGATCAGCTTCACCATACACTCGCTAGTGAAAGGTGACGCTACATATTGGAGCTGCCGCCACTCCTGTTGTGTTTGGAGAAGTTAACGTTAGCTTTAGCGTTCCTTTCTGTGTTGCTATGAGAAATCAACGCACCCAGGAAGGGATTTCCGCTAATGCTTAAAAATGGCCAAAATACGGCAAAAGAGTGTAAGCTATCATGCGAAATAGGTGTGTCCAATTCCGTCCCAGGAGGCTCAAACTCAACTTGCCTTGGGGCCGCTGTAGGCAAAGTCTTGGCGGACATGTCGAAAAATAAGATAAACAAGGACACTGGTGTAAATAAGTTGTGTGCAAAACTACCAATAATATCCTCAAAATGATCCGTTTTTCACTCATTGGAAAAACCTTTCTCTGCCGGCATCAAGCCCGGTCGATGTCACGCCCCTGAGAGCCATATACCCCACCGTGATCAGTAGGGTTCGTCCGCTCCGCACACAACACTGTAAAAAGTGTTGAGTTCATATTAAACTCAAAGCCTGCACTAACAATAAACTTTGATTTTAAGGTGGGGGCCACAAAAGATCGTAGCAGGCCATTTGCGGGCCGCAAGTTTGAGACCCCGGTTTTTGGCTGTTTTGCTATCTCCAGAAGCAACAGAAGGAGATGGTGTCTCACTAAGGCCTAGTGGATGATGGGTGAATTCCCCCGCCCAAAAAAAGTGCACTTGATGATGACAGGAAGCTGAATTTTGCTCAAGTATGAACGTGTCAATTTGACTTTTATTTCCTCCAAATAGATCATTTTCATGATTTCCAGCGGAGGCTAGTTACCCGTGGGACGTAGCCGTCCCGCCACAGGCGAGGAAGTTTTGCAGCGTAGCGTTCATTCCCGACAGGCTGCTCACTGATTGACTGCCTTTTCCAATGTTTTATTTGATTTTTTGCCACTTGCCGTGATCAAAATTGCATGATATTTCCCAGATAAAAGCCCGCGTCCTTCAAGTTTGACAGTCCTCCGTGTCTTTTAATAGCACAATATGCTCGCCTTCACAACATACAGCGCCATTAAAGGGCGCTAATGTGCTGTCACGCTTTCACGGCCGCCGTCTTTTTTCATCAACTTCAAAAGGCCAAATTATGAAGAAGACCACGGCGCTGCTTTTTATTTGGCTTGGGTTTAATTTTAGCACGTCAGCTACGCGCTCCGAGATGTGAAATAAGCTCTAAAATCTTTTAAAAACAAAAACATTTTGCGTTTGTTTGGCTCACATACTAAAAATGTAATTGAGTCAAAAATGTGAAAAACCTGCAGTAATTTTACTCAAGTGCAAAATATTGAAAGAAAAACACTGCAATTTTGCAAGTTGTAATGACAAAGTTGAAATATTACAGGAAAAACTATAAATATTTCAAGTCTGAATATTACAAAGGCATATTAGGACCACATAAAAAAACGTACAATTTTGAGATTAGACGTCATAATTTTATGAGAAAAAACATTGTAATTTTAGTCGTAAGATTACCTTTGACCCAGGCCAAAGGTCCACCTGTGTTTATAGCTGTCTCTGGGAATGCCTGTTGAGATGGACTAATACAATCATCAGATTTCGAAAATAAAGTTGTAAATTCACGACAATAACGTCGTACATTTTCGAGAAAAAGCTAATAAATTACAAAGTAAAGTCGTAACTTTGCGTGAATAAAATTCATTGCTTGACTTTAGCTTTAGCTTTAGCTTGACTTTGACCTTTGAGCCGTAAGTGGAGGGGGTGGGTACTAGAGAGTAGGGGTGAGATGATGCTAACCCGTGCTAACCTGTTTGTGTCCAACTGCTCTGTTTTGCTGTCCCTGTCTAAAGGTGGGGGGAAAAACGAAAAACATTTACAAGAAGAAAACAAAAGTAATTTTACAAATGAAAAAATAAAGTACTAATAATATAGTGAGGAGAAATAAAGTGCAAGAAATAGAAATATTTAAGAACAAATACTTTGTTTTAAAGTTGCAATATTTTGAGAAGTACAACAAACAAAGTCATTTTTGGAAAATGTACTTGGGAAAAAAATTATAATATTATGAGAAGAACATTGACGAAGATTATTTAAGTTGAAATTTTGGTCAAATGTCAAATAAATCAATAAAAACGGGGGTAAAAAATGAACCACGGCTGTTTTTTCACCAATAACGACATTTTTTCTTGAAAGCACATCAATAGAAAATCAGCCCCGAGCTAAACTTTGCCAAATGGCTATCATTAGCTGACAGTTAATTAGCTGCCAAGCTAATGTTGGATGTGTACCTAATAAATGGGGGGACTGGCATGCTAGGGCAAAACCTGCTTTTTCTCCACCTTCCTCGTCTGCGGTGATGAAGAAGCGTCTGCACAAAAGAATGCTATTTGTTTTGCCGGACCTCCTTTGTGAGGAGGTGATCTCTCCATCAGGCGGCCACAAAAGACTCCACCGCCGGCCGCCGCTTCTCCCAGCCCGCCCAGGAACAATGAGGTGAGAGGAGAAGTTGGATGTTTTGATTCTTCAAGCTGGAGGGAAGATTGAGGCCCGGCGGGCCCGGCGGCCTGAGAGCTTTTGTTATGTTGAGCACAAAGGCCAGGAAAGACGGAGCAGGTGAGCCGCGTTGCCGCCGGCGTTTTAGTCTGCAGATCAATGAGCACAGCAAAGAATAAACGCGAGTCTCCTTCTCTTCGCTTCTGCTTTTGGATGCAAACGTGTCAACTTCCTCTGACCGCTCATCTCAAGTCTTCCCTCAAATAACCTCGGCAAACATCAAAATTCTACTTTCTGACCTAAAACGCCTCGCAAACTTCACCACACAAAGTTCTGCCAAACACCAACAGCAGGTGCCAGCATCACCTGTATTTTATATACACTCTATGTACTCTATTTTATATACACTCTATTTTATATACACTCTACTTACTCTATTTTATATACAACTCTATTTTATATACACTCTATGTACTCTATATTATATACACTCTATTTCATATACACTCTATTTTATATACACTCGATGTACTCTATTTTATATACACTATATTTTATATACACTCTATGTACTCTATTTTATATACAACTCTATTTTATATACACTGTATTTTATATACACTCTATGTACTTATTTTGAATACAACTCTTTTTTATATACACTCTATTTTATATACACTCTATGTACACTATTTTATATACACTCTATTTTATATACAACTCTATTTTATATACACTCTGTGTGCTCTATTTTATATACAACTCTATTTTATATACACTCTATTTTATATACAACTCTTTTTTATTTACACTATGTACTTTATTTTAGATACAACTCAATTTTATATACACTCTATGTACTCTATTTTATATACACTTTTATATACACTCTGTGTACTGTATTTTATATAGAACTGAATTTTATATACACTGTGTACTCGATTTTATATACACTCTATGTACTCTATTTTATAAACACTCTATTTTATATACAACTCTAATTTAATTACACTCTATGTACTCGATTTTATATACACTCTATGTACTCTATTTTATAAACACTCTATTTTATATACAACTCTAATTTAATTACACTCTATGTACTCTATTTTATATACACTCTATGTACTCTTTTTTTATGTAGAGCATATACTCTATGTACTCGTAATATTATGAGAAAAAAGTCTAAAAATATCGGAATATACAAGAAAAAACATTTAATTTTACAAGAAAAGTCAACATTTTATAAGAAGAAAGTCATAATTATAAAAAAACGACATATCCATCATAAAATCAAAAAAAATCATAAAAAAGTCATAATATTATGAGAAAAAAGTCTAATAATATCGGAATATACAAGAAAAAACATTTAATTTTACAAGAAAAGTCATCATTTTATAAGAAAAAAGTCATAATTATAAAAATACGACATATCCATCATAAAATCAATAAAAAAAAGTCGTAATATTATGAGAAAAATGTCAAAATTTTACAAGAATAAATATCAGAATATACAAGAAAATTGTCTATTGAAAAAAACTGACTGGCCGGCAGCCAATCGCAGGGCTCTAAATGATAAATAGCATTAAACATGTTATAGCTGCATTTGAAAATGATTAGGTATACCAATTTTTAAAAAACATATTTTAAATTGTATACAAAATCAGTTTGTTTTGGACAGAAATGGTTATATTTGATATTGCTGTTTTTTTCTTTCCTTCAGGTATTTTCATTGTTTCAAAAAAACAATGGCATTCCTGCGGTGATGAAAGTCACCTTGCCGGGGGCACACCGACCTTTGACCCCCTGCTCTCCGGATACATTTGTCCTGTTGGCCCAGAAATGAATCAGCCGCCTCCGCCGTGTGTGCGCTCGCGCTGACACGCTCTTACTTTGAAGGGCAACACGACGTGCAACGAGAGGGTCGGCGTTAGCGTCTGGGATGACCTTCAGTAACCTCGGATTTGTTTTGTCCCTTTTGTTGTCGCCATGGCAACGCGTTGTTTGCTCAAACAGTAACCCGCCGTGATTAGCAGGAACCACACTTATTTTGTAGGAGTTAGTTTTTATTTATGAACGCATCGACTACAAAGTACATTCTTAACTCCAAAGTCCAAATTTCACCACAATATATGGGAAATACGCATCGGTAAAGTCAAGTGTTCACTTATTTTTACACTTGCATGGGCCTTTCAGTGAAAAATATTGGCATGATTTTTGAACATTTTATGTGTAATTTTTGACCGTGGTTAGCTTACTTTTACACTTGCATGACACTTGAATGACAAATCAGGGACTTTGCATGATTTATTTTTAACTTTACGTGTTATTATTGATTGTGGTTAACTTACTTTTACACTTGCATGACACTGAAATGACAAATCAAGGACTTTGCATGATTTCTTTTTAACTTTACGTGTTATTATTGATTGTGGTTAACTTACTTTTACACTTGCATGACACTGAAATGACAAATCAAGGACTTTGCATGATTTCTTTTTAACTTTACGCGTCATTATTGATTGTGGTTAACTTACTTTTACACTTGCATGACACTTGAATGACAAATCAAGGACTTTGCATGATTTCTTTTTAACTTTACGTGTTATTATTGATTGTGGTTAACTTACTTTTACACTTGCATGACACTGAAATGACAAATCAAGGACTTTGCATGATTTCTTTTTAACTTTACGCGTCATTATTGATTGTGGTTAACTTACTTTTACACTTGCATGACACTGAAATGACAAATCAAGGACTTTGCATGATTTTTTCATGTGTAATATTTTACCGGGTCGGCTTACTTTTACACTTGCATGACACTTGAATGACAAATCAAGGACTTTGCATGATTTTTTCATGTGTAATTTTTTACCGGGTCGGCTTACTTTTACACTTGCATGACACTTGAATGACAAATCAAGGACTTTGCATGATTTTTTCATGTGTAATTTTTTACCGGGTCGGCTTACTTTTACACTTGCATGACATTTGAATGACAAATCAAGGACTTTGCATGATTTTTTCATGTGTAATTTTTTACCGGGTCGGCTTACTTTTACACTTGCATGACATTTGAATGACAAATCAAGGACTTTGCATGATTTCTTTTTAACTTTACGCGTTATTATTGATTGTGGTTAGCTTACTTTTACACTTGCACGACAAAAAAGTATTGAACGCATGTTTAAAAAAAAAAGAGCTGCTGTTATTGACGCGGGTTGGCTTTTATTTAGACTTGCATCACGCTTATGTGACACTATTATGGCTATTAAAAAATACCATACTTTTTTCTTTAATTTTTGAACCTTTTGCCGATAAAGTGGTTCGATTTTTCCCCTCATAATATTGCAGGTTTTTTGTGGTTGTCAGAAAAGGACCTTTTTCTGTGCTTTACGCTGCTGGAATTGCACTATTTTCCCTCGCGATAGCACATCATCTCCTGAAACTGCGCCCTTTTCCTCCTTATTCTTATGACATGACTGCGCGCGTTCCCGTGGTTTACTTTTGCCGCTTTTTCATACTGGGCCACAAGCCACCAACGTGACCCAGGAGGATGCTGGCCGGCGTTCAAATCACCGGAAGCGGTCACAGAGAACGCAAACGTGCACGGACGTCTTCGTTCGCGTCCCCCACCCCAGCAGCATCCCATTGATCCAAACAAGCCCCTCCCAACGTGCCTCCCGTTCCAAACACCTGTACAAAACATCTACATCTCATCTTAATTAGATATTGAAGTCCATTAATTAAAACATTATCTCCGGAAAAACAGGACCGGGCCGCTCTGACGACCGAATCAATGCGGATGAAGGGATGCTGTCGGCTGGGAGGCGAGGACAGGTAAACACACACACGCACGCACGCACACACACACACACACACAAGACCGGAGGCTGCGCCGAGTCAAATTGAGCTGTTTAAGAGGATTTTAGCTGCCGTGTGTTTTCTCGACTGCAGGCTGGACGCAAAGTCGATGAGATTTAAAGTGCTGCTTTGTTGCTGAATGTCATCAGACAAGCAACATGGCCGCACGCCATTGTCCCGGGTGTCACTCAAACGCACGCTCTGCCGCTGGTATTGCGTATTTGCCTTTTTCACGCCAAGTGTTGCACGGACCGCTGCGGTAGCACTGCACTGCGCCCACACTTTGCTTTTCCCAGCTCCCAAGTAAAAACAGCAGCCTCACCGTTTGGTAGCGTCTGTGGTGCAAGCTAGTCGCTGGTCAGCTAGCGGCTACTCGGGTTTGGGATCACGGGAGTGCCAAAATGAAAAGGGAATACACGTGGAAATATAAAGAGAATCAATGGTAGAAAAATATGCACTTGTTGTCATATTTTCTTTCCACTTTTTCCATTTTATCTTTGCCTTTTCCGTTTGGTCTTTGCCTTTTCTGTTTTGTCTAATTCCTTTTCCGTTTTGTCTTTGGCTTTTCTGTTTTGTCTTTGCTTTTTGAATTTTGTCTTAGGTTTTTGCGTGTTGTCTTTGCTTTGTGCATTTTGTCTTTGCTTTTTCTGTTTTGTCTTCGCCTTTTACATTTATCTTTGCCTTTTCTGTTTTGTTTTTGCCTTTTCCGTTTTGTCTTTGCTTTTTTAATTTTGTCTTAGGTTTTTGCGTGTTGTCTTTGCTATGTGCATTTTGTCTTTGTCGTTTTTCATTTTGTCTTTGTTTTTCATTTTGTCTTTGCTTTTTCTGTTTTGTCTTCGCCTTTTCCATTTTATCTTTGCCTTTTCTGTTTTGTCTTTGCCTTTTCCGTCTTGTCTTTGCCTTTTCTGTTTTGTCTTTTTCTTTTCCGTTTGTCTTTGCTTTTTGAATTTTGTCTTTGCTTTTTGAATTTTGTCTTAGGTTTTTGAATTTTGTCTTAGGTTTTTGAATTTTGTCTTAGGTTTTTGCGTGTTGTCTTTGCTTTGTGCATTTTGTCTTTGTCTTTTCCATTTTGTCTTTGCTTTTTGCATTTTGTCTTTGCCTTTTCCGTCTTGTCTTTGCTTTTTCTGTTTTGTCTTCGCCTTTTACATTTTATCCTTGCCTTATCTGTTTTGTCTTTGCCTTTTCCGTTTTGTCTTTGCCTTTTCTGTTTTGTCTTTGCCTTTTCCATTTTGTCTTTGCTTTTTGCATTTTATCTTTACCTTTTCTGTTTTGTCTTTGCCTTTTCCGTTTTGTCTTTGTTGTTTGCATTTTGTCTTAGATTTTTGCCTGTTTTGTTTTTGTTATTTCCATTTTGTCTTTGCTTTTTCCGTTTTGTCTTTGCCTTTCTGTTTTGTCTTTGCTTTTTGCATTTTGCCTTTGCTTTTTTGGAGAATCTCACATGTGCAGTACTGAGCTGTCTCCTTTTATCTGTTTTTATATATAAAACAAAAGACGCACGTGTTATTGTCTCACATTAGAACAAAACACTTTTTCACACCGCTGTATATACAGTAAATATGTACTGTACTAAAACATGCATGTTACATATGCATTACATATGTATACAAAATAGTTAATAATAATTGTGCATTTTATGTTTTTGGTACAAAAAAAACTTGTAGTAATAATAACAGCTAGCATGTTACCAAAACATTCCAAAACTGTTTTCACAAATAATATAATACAAATATTAAAAGAACATATAAATATACAATATTTTTGGTATATAAAGTATAATAAAAATAGTAATGAAAACCAAATAAAAAATAAATCCACATCATATTAATGATAATAGTAATAAAAACCACAACTGACACAAAATGTGCAATATCTATTATGAGTGAAAATATTATAGTCACTATTTCTATACTCTTCCTATACTTCGAATAATAATAATAATAATAATAATAATATGAAGAATACAAAACAGCAACAACATCTTTTCCTTCCAGGACCCCCAAGTGCAGCATACCTAAAACAAAACATTTACATAGCAAATGTCAAAGTATTTCTTTGGGGATGTTGTGTTCGGGAGACCCAGAAAAAAGTGCTAACATTCATCAAAACTATTCCTCAGCGGACTCCTCGCTTTACTGCAAGCGCCTGCACTTACCAGATCGGGCGGCTCCGTCTGGGCGGTCCCCACAGGGCGGCGTTCTCCAAGTGAACAAATGATGCACCTGCAGCTTTTTTGGGTCTCCGCGGCCCTGACTCGACTCTTCAGAGCAGTCGTGCGGGGCGGCTAATTGCACGGCGCCTTGAAATATTTGCTTTATTAATGTCGCCGGCGCTCAAATTCATCTCCTCGACGCAAACTACCATCTGCTCCGCCCCCAAAAGGGGATTCGGGATTTGTTTCCAGCGTGTCATCAACATGAAGGAATGAATGAACACTGAACGGCATGTTGCACAGCGGGACCGGGGCACCCCGGGGGCGGCCTCCCGGGGGCCGCATAAAGCCAGCTTAATGAAAATGAATGCTCCGCTGGTTCCGCGAGAAGCTTTACATGTCACGGGTTGTGTACCAGGCTCTTGCTCGAGACATGTTGAGATTAAAAACACCAGCAATTCTGCTCTGACCAGCTGAGATCTTGTTTCTATTTAATAGACGAGACATTCCTACCGAAAGAAGATTGCGGGCACCAGCGGTTCTCCGTGGACTGGCTGGGCTCTCGCTTAGAGATAAGGTGAGATAAGGTGAGAAACACTGTCATCTGGGAGAACGACGGCTTCTCCACATTGAGAGGAGCCTGAGGAGGTGGCTTGGCCACCTCCACCGGATGCCTCCCGGAGGCGGGGAGGTGTTCAGGGCTTGTCCGACCGGTAGGCCCCCTTTGAAAGACCCGGGACACGCTGGAGAGACTATGACCTGGGGACACCTAGGGATCACCAGGAGGAGCTGGATGAAGTAGCGGGGAGAGTGACATCTGGGATTCCCTGCTTTGGATCCTGCCGCCGCAACCCGAAGGGGAGGCAGCAGTCTCAGGAGGGAAGTCCGGACTTCCCCATCTCCGGTCACCTATTTCAGCTCCAGCGGGGGACAACAAGGTGTTCCTGGGCCAGCTGTGAGACATAATCCCTCCAGGTCCTCCCTGGGTCCTCCTTCCTGTTGGCCATACCCAAATCACTCTGAGAGATTTACCTTCCGGCTTGGTTCTCCTTTCATTATGATGGTCCGGTACAGCAACTGCATTACTGAAGACTCTGTGTCAACCCATCTGTCCATCTCACGCTTCAGCTTTTCCTCACTGGTGAACAGGACCCCGAGATACTTGAACACCTCCACCTGGGACAAGACCTCTCTTCACAGTCCACCCCTTTCTGACTGAGAACCATGGCCTCAGGTTTGGATGTGTTGAGTTTCATTCCAAAAACGTCACACTCAGCTGCAAACATCCCCAGTAACCCTGGAAGTCATATCCTAATGAGGCCATCAAGACGTGCAAATAGCAGAGGCGAGAACCTGATGCCCCCAGACTGGACCACCTTGAATCCTTGGCCTAAAAACTCTGTCCATAAAAATGATGAACAGAATTGGTGAGAAAGGGCACAGCCTTGATGGTGGCCAACGTTTACGGGGAACAGGCTCGACTTACTCCTCGCGATGCAAACCAGTCTCCTCCTCCGGTTGTACAAGAACAGGAGTACCAACTTCGGCAAAGAAACCCAAAGGACATGGTCCATTGCCTTTTCAAAGATTGAGCAAACTCCCATATACCCACCTTTACAAGAATGTAGAGCTGGTCCAGTGCTCCAGGACTAGGACCAAAAGCGCCTCCTATCTGTCCAGTATCCCAATCCAGCGGCACTGCTATCAACTTCAACAGAATGTTGAACTAAGACAGTCCCTCACCATCCAGAACCTTTAGGAATTTGGGGTAAAAGTGGTCCAACTCTGGGACTGAGGAGTTTTCAGACTCCTTCAGTCGGGGTAGTGGTCAAAGAATCCTAATTATTCTTGTTGTCTGTTGCAAACTTTAATCCACGGAACTGTTGTCCTCAGTGAAGAGTATTGACCCCTGAGGACCACCGAA
Source organism: Oostethus manadensis (assembly GCA_024372805.1). Lineage (NCBI taxonomy): Eukaryota > Metazoa > Chordata > Actinopteri > Syngnathiformes > Syngnathidae > Oostethus > Oostethus manadensis. The sequence goes on from QODF01000057.1 coordinate 2,174,643, forward strand.
GTTCCGTATGGCCTGTATTTCCAAAATTGATAGTCCTGTACATGAAATTTGATGTAGTTATTATTGTAGTTGCGTATCGAATCCTTTACCACAAAGAGATTTACTACTTATTATAGATAAAAACCTATTTCTGGCTGCAATTAAATATGATTAATTGTGGATTAATTATAGACTAAGTGTGATTAACCGCAATCAAATATTTTAATCGATTGACATCCCTCTGAGATAGATAGACAGATAGATAGATAGAGAGATAATCAATCTCCAAGGCCAGGCAAGAGAGATAAGAAACTAGAATAACAATAAATAACACTTGAAATATGTGGTGCAATAATACATAATTAGCTTTAAAAAAAAAAAGTCCCTTCCCGTGTGTGTTTTTATCGCTCCCCCATCTATTGCGTTGCAAAGCTGCATGGCGTGGGGGACGACTGAACGTAGACGCCAATCAATTCCACCGTTTCCTTCAAAACAACCATCTACTAGGATGGATTTAGGATGCACGGAAACAGCACTCGTAAAAGTGACTAACAACCTCCTCGCCGCCCCAGACAAAGGCCTGGTCTCGTTATTAGTTTTTAGTAGACACCTACAGCAGCATTCCACACAAGTGACCACCAAATTCTGATTCTCGAAAATGGCCCTGGCGTTAACGGAGCAGCATTAAAGGTCGATCATGAGATGCCACAGGGTTCTGTGCTAGGACCACCATTGTTCAGCCTTTATATGTCCCCCTTAGGTAATGTCATTAGAAAACCCTCCATTCATTTCCATTGCTATGCAGATGACGGCAAAAAGTATAAAAATCATCCATTTCATAAATGATTTACATAGTAGCTTGCATTTATTTTGATTTATTGCAATAACGTATACATATATTAAAGCTATTTTATTTTATTCGTCCAAAATGAAGCCCTTAATGTACACTTTTTCAATATTGACTAACACAGGTAGCAAGAAGTACACGCGGCATTTTAGCGTAATGTGATGACAGCAACGACGCATGCCGTCGCTTCAACAGATGTCTTCGTAAACAAAGAAAGGCAACGCCGTCATCATCACGTCCAAAAATACCCACACAGTCAGTCAGGTGTGTCTTCATCCAAACCCAGTCCAATCCTCTTCTTTGGTGCCAATTTCTTCTGGAGAGGAAGCGTTTAAGCGTCTAAATATCCTAATATGAGTTATGCTCCTTCCGTCGTGTTTTTCCCCAAAATGAATGAATGAATTAATAATCGCTTTGACGAATTAGGGCCACATTAAGTATGATAGACTTAAGATTTTGAGATTAGAAGTCATAATTTTTTTGAGAAAAAAAGTTGTAATATCACCAGAAAAATAGTCGAAATATTACGAGATTAAAAGATGTATTTTTACGAGAAAAATGATCATAATTTTAAGAAATTAAAAGTCGCAATTTTCCGAGAAAAAAGACGTCATTTTATGAGAAAAATAGTCGTAATTTTACGAGATTAAAAGTTGCAGTTTTACTACAAAAAAACGTAACTTTACGAGATTAAATGTTGCAATTTTACAAGAAAAAAAGATATAATTTTCCGAGATTAAAAGACGTAATTTTACGACGTAATTTTACGAGAAAAATAGTCGCAATATTACGAGATTAAATGTCTTAGATGTGCAAGAAAAAAAAAAGTTGCAATTTTATGAGAAAATTTGTCGTAATATTACGAGATTAAAAGACGTAATTTTACAAGAAAAAAGACGTAATTTTATGAGAAAAATAGTCGTAATTTTACGAGATTAAAAGTCGAGGTTTTACTACAAAAAAAAGGTAATTTTACGAGATTAAATGTCGCAATTATACAAGAAAAAAAAGATATAATTTTCCGAGATTAAAAGACGTAATTTTACGACGTAATTTTACGAGAAAAATAGTCGCAATATTACAAGATTAAATGTCTTAGATGTGCAAGAAAAAAAAAAGTTGCACTTTTATGAGAAAATTTGTCGTAATATTACGAGATTAAAAGACGTAATTTTACGAGAAAAAAGACGGAACTTTACGAGATTAAAAGTTGCAATTTTACTAGAAAAAAAGATGTAATTTAATGACAAAAAAAGTATTATATATTATAACTATTATGAGATTAAAAAATGTAATTTTATAAGAAAAAGATGACCCAGGCCAAAGGTCAAGTCCCCTGTCTTTAAAGCTGTCTCCTGCAATGCCTGTTCAAAATCATCAATTTTGAGAACAAAAATTTTGAGGTTAAAAGTCGCAATTTTACAAGTAAAAACATGTAATTTTACGAGATTAAAAGTTTTAATTTTACAAGTTAAATAGTCATAATATTACAAGATTAAAAGTTGTAATTCTTCGAGAAAAATAGTTGTAATATTACGGGATTAAAAGACGTAATATTACGAAAAAATAGTCATAATATTACGAGATTGAATGATCCCCTCCGTGAATCACCACCTTACCACGGTGGAGGGGTTTGAGTGTCCGAGTGATCCTAGGAGCCATGTTGTCAGGGGCTTTATGCCCCTGGTAGGGTCTCCCAAGGCAAACAGGTTCTAGGTGACGGGCCAGACTAAGAGTGATTCAGAAGACCCATATGAAGAGAAATTTGAGGAGTGACCGCACCTCGCCCGGACGTGGGATACCGGGGCCTCACCCTGGAGCCAGGCCTGGGGGAGGGGCTCGCAGGCGAGCGCCTGGTGGTCAGGTCTTCACCCGTGGGACCTNATCAGATTTTGAGAACAAAGTCGTAAATGTACGCCAATAATGTTGTACATTTGCGAGAAAAAGCTCGTAGTGCTGCGAGAGTAAGTCGAACTTTACGAGAACAAAAGTTTACAGGCATTGGCTGAGACAGCTATGAAATGGGGGGCCTTATGTGAAGGGGTGATGCTAACCATGACGCTAATCCACGTGTTTGTGCTGCTCTGTCAGTGTGGAAGTGGTAACTTAACGTGGACCCTTTCTTAAGTTCAGAATACGATAGATCCATTGGATGCTAACTAGTTAGCTTGTTAGCTTGCTCTTTGCCGTTTCTTGTGTGCCGGCGGTGATCCCTTAGCCTGAACATTACAATTAATAAGAATGGCAAAGGCTCAGCCAATGATCAGCTCCAGAATGATCAAAGACAGTCTGGAGTTACCTGTAAGTACTGTGACAGAAAAACAGTCTTAGTGAGGGTCTTCAACCCAGTCAACACATGCTAAGGAAGTTAGCACGACCCTTCAAGTTTTTACCGTCATGAGTAATTTGTTTCTGTATTTACCTTTGAGGACCAAAGGACTGTTTTGGCACCGAGGTGAGAGGATTTCTTTTTTTCCGGCATATTTGCGTCACAATCGTTCCATCCCGCAGCCAGCGTGTTTGTTTTGCGCTCCTGTTTTTATTAGCAGCTGCAGGTGGGGAAAGAAAACATCTCATTTCATTTCCATAACCTCTCTTAGGGTTTTTTTCCCCCCCTTCTTGTTTATGTGAGGGCGACGCCGTGAATTATTAGCAGCCTACATTGAATTCATTTGGTCTTATAAACGCCGGCGCTTATCTTTGTCTCGCCTTTGCTGCACTTTTGCATTTGTCAGCTGCCTCCGTTTAATTTCTTGCTTATCAGTTTCTCATTAAGCTCGCCGGAGTCTTTGAGAGCCACGGCGGTCGTTGCTTTTGACAGCATTCGCTGATATTTCTCTTCCACCATACGTCCGCATGCAGGGAAGGAGACACGTCTTTGCTTTATTTTCAGTGGTTTACAGTTTCAAGCAGCGCGGAAAAAAATGAAGCGGAAATTACAGAACAAAAAAAAAACCCCAAAACAAAATAATAATAATCATAAATTGATGAAAACGATGCCGAATCGAATAGATGTGAGCGTGTGCTATGGCTATTATCTCATCCATGTAACAATACTGACCCCTAGTGACCACTCTAGAGTACTACATATCATCACAATATAGTTGCGATGCGTCTTCTGAATGCCTTCTATTTGTATTTGTACTTCATATAGCCCAAGACTACACAAACTTTGATGAAATATAAATTGTTTGGACTGATAACACACCATAGTCGACCACAAAACAGCAATAATTTAGTAAATACATTTGAAATTTGAACCGTGAAGTGGCATTGTACAAATATATTTATATATTTTTTCCACTTTAAACAACTCAATACAACAATCTGGGCAATATCAATGTTTACTTTTTTATTTGGAGTTCTTGAACCTTTTTGGGCCTTAGAAAGAAGATTTCTACGCTCCTACTATGCTTTGTTTACAAGCTAGCGAGCTATCTAGTTAGTTTCTCCAATTTACCTATTCTAAACTTAAGAAAGTGTTTCACGCGGAGTGGGGAAGACGGACAAAGAAGCCACAAACATACCACTTCCACACGGAAAGAGAGGAGAACCATTTTTTTAAAAATACATCTGCAGTGATTTGAACTTATATAGTCTCAGCCACGACATGTCAGCTCGGCTCCGGTGGCTCAGTAGCCGGTCTCATAACATTACTGATGTGCAGTGACCACAATATTACTTGTCTTTCAATATTTTTGCACCAACAATAGGCCACGATCAACCAAGAAACTGCCATCATTTATTCGTACATTTTTTTGGGGGAAAAAATGCGATATACAGTAGCCGGGGCCGACTGTATTATTACTTTCATTTATCAAATGTCATTTTTTTCTCAAGATTAAACAAAAACAATCCCTCACACTCAAGATCAAGCAAAAAAATCTGATTCAGTCTTATTAAAAAGAAATAAATGAATATGTGTATATTTTTAGAAATGAATAAATATGCGTATATTTATGGAAATATCTAACCATCCACCCATTTTCTATGCTGCGTATCCTCATGGGATTGTTTGATGTTAAAGTAAACATGGGATGGAAAAAGTCCCATATTTCACACAAGTGTGTAACCTTTTGTAATCCTCCTTCCTCGTTGGTGGCGCTGATCAACATTCCGGTGTGCTCCCGTCTCACCTCTTCCGTGTCTCTCCACACTGTCAGGCCCCGCGGCTTCCCATCAATACTTCATGCCTCACATTGCGCTCACTTTTTTTAATCACTTCTTCTTCACGTCTTGTCTTAAGGTCGGCGAGCGCTCGTTTGCTTACCGTGAACTCTTTGCTCCCCCGGCCATTGGCCCGCCTCTCAAGTCCGTCACTTCCTGCTCGCCAATCTTTTTCCTCATCACCAGCCGTCTCCCTAAAATGAATGCTACTTGGAATCATGGTTGGATGGATGGATGATTGGCTGCATGTATGGATGAAGGCAAAGTAAGGATGGATGGATGATTGAATGGATGCATAGTTGAATGTAAGGATGGATGAATGATTGGATAAACGTATGCTTGGATGTATACATGCATGGATGATTGATGGATGATTGAATACATGCATAATTGGATGTATGATTGGATAAATGCATGGTTGGATGTATGATTGGATAAATGCATGGTTGGATGTATGATTGGATAAATGCATGGTTGGATGTATGTAGGTATGAATAAATAACTGAATGAATGGATGGTTGGATGTGTGGATGATTGGATAAATGCATGATTGGATGTATGGATGGATAAATAAAGGACTGGAATAATGCATGGTTGGATGTATGGATGGATGAATAAATGACTAGATGAATGCATGGTTGGATGTATGGATGATTGGATAAACGTATGCTTGGATGTATACATGCATGGATGATTGATGGATGATTGAATAAATGCATAATTGGATGTATGATTGGATAAATGCATGGTTGGATGTATGATTGGATAAATGCATGGTTAGATGTATGTAGGTATGAATAAATAACTGAATGAATGGATGGTTGGATGTATGGATGATTGGATAAACGCATGATTAGATGTATGGATGGATAAATAAAGGACTGGAATAATGCATGGTTGGATGTATGGATGGATGAATAAATGAGTGGATGAATGCATGGTTGGATGTATGGATGATTGGATAAACGTATGCTTGGATGTATACATGCATGGATGATTGATGGATGATTGAATAAATGCATAATTGGATGTATGATTGGATAAATGCATGGTTGGATGTATGATTGGATAAATGCATGGTTAGATGTATGTAGGTATGAATAAATAACTGAATGAATGGATGGTTGGATGTATGGATGATTGGATAAACGCATGATTAGATGTATGGATGGATAAATAAAGGACTGGAATAATGCATGGTTGGATGTATGGATGGATGAATAAATGAGTGGATGAATGCATGGTTGGATGTATGGATGATTGGATAAACGTATGCTTGGATGTATACATGCATGGATGATTGATGGATGATTGAATAAATGCATAATTGGATGTATGATTGGATAAATGCATGGTTGGATGTATGATTGGATAAATGCATGGTTAGATGTATGTAGGTATGAATAAATAACTGAATGAATGGATGGTTGGATGTATGGATGATTGGATAAACGCATGATTAGATGTATGGATGGATAAATAAAGGACTGGAATAATGCATGGTTGGATGTATGGATGGATGAATAAATGAGTGGATGAATGCATGGTTGGATGTATGGATGATTGGATAAACGCATGATTGGATGTATGGATGGATGAATAAATGAATAGATGAATGCATGGTTGGATGTATGGATGATTGGATAAACGCATGATTGGATGTATGGATGGATGAATAAATGAATGGATGAATGCATGGTTGGATGTATGGATGATTGGATAAACGCATGATTGGATGTATGGATGGATGAATAAATGAATGGATGAATGCATGGTTGGATGTATGGATGATTGGATAAACGCATGATTGGATGTATGGATGGATGAATAAATGACTGGATGAATGCATGGTTGGATGTATGGATGATTGGATGAATGCATGGTTGGATGTATGGATGAGTGGATAAATGCATGATTGGATGAATGGATGGATGAATAATTGGATGAATGCATGGTTGGATGTATGGATGGATGAATAAATGACTAGATGAATGCATGATTGGATGTATGGATGGATGAATAAATGACTAGATGAATGGATGGTTGGATGTATGGATGGATAAATAAATGACTGAATGAATGCATGGTTGGATGAATGAACGAATGGATGGATATGTGGCTTGATAAGAGGTTGGGGATAGTTAGGATTGGATGGATGGAAGGATGTTGGGTGTGGTTCCCTTAAGAAGCATGACCAGGATGGATGGATGGTGTCTTAGGAGACGGTGGAGTAATCCATCAAGCGGGAGGTGAAAGCCAACTTGAAGGTGACGAATAAGAAGACCGGGGATGATTTAGGAAACGTCAACTCATTCCAGGCTCATCACCTCCTCCTAAATGGCCAGCCTGGGTGGTGGTGGTGGGGGATGGGCGGCGGCCATTCATCTCCCCAGCAGAACATCACCTCTTATCAGTCAGCTCGTGTGTCTTCCCGGCGACGCCGCGTGCGTCCGACGCGCATCCATCCATACGTTGCGTGCACGTATGCATTATGAATGAGCGGCTCGCCCGCGTGGCCGCGACGACAAAGGTCACTCGGTGGAGGTCTGAAAGTGCTGACTCAGGAAAACACGACGTCTCTTCCATGGAGGAAAAAAAGCTTTTCCTTCCGCTAAAAATGGCAGCCAAGAGTGTACAACATCGCTGTCTACCATAATTCTATGCTAGAACCACACAAAACCCTTTCAGCTGAAGTCCTGCCTCTTCTAAGCTGCAAGGCTGGACTCCATTTGGCCTGAGAGGTAGAACCTTGCAAGGTGCACAAGGAGGCCATACATACAGTACATACAGTACATATACAGTACACACATACACTGCATGTACTGTATATTTACTGTATATACAGTATATGTCAGTGTATACAGTATACGTCTGTACTGTATACAGTACATATACAGTACATACATATATTGTAAATACTGTATATACAGTATATGTCAGTATATACAGTATATGTCTGTACTGTATACAATACATATACAGTACATATACAGTACATACATATAATGTATGAAGTATATACAGTACACGCATATACTGTAAGTACTATGTATGTACTGTATAGACAGAATATACAGTATATGTCAGTATATACAGTATATGTCTGTACTGTATACAATACATTTACTGTATATAGTACATATACAGTACATACATATATTGTAAATACTGTATATAGTTTATACAGTACATACGTATACTGTATGTAGTATATACAGTACACGCATATACTGTAAGTACTATATATGTAATATATAGACAGGATATACAGTATATTTCAGTATATACAGTATATGTCTGTACTGTGAACAGTACAGACATATATTGTAAATACTGTATACAGTATATACAGTACATACATATAATGTATATATTGTATATAGTGAATACAGTACACACATCGCTGTATATACTGTACAAAGTATATACAGTACAAATATACAGTACTGTATATACTGTATGCAGTACATACAGTACACACACTGTATATACTGTATACAGTATATACAGTGTATGTATGTACTATGTTTAATATATACATATACGGTATATACAATTTATACAGTATGTGTATGTACTGTATTTATTTACAATACACATACTGTATACACTAAATACAGTACATACACATACTGTATAAACAGTACATACAGTATACTGTATATAGAGTATATACAGTACATACATATAGTGTATATTTTTGATGTGTATATAGAGTATATACAGTACATACATATACTGTATATGTTTGATGTGTATATAGAGTATATACAGTACATACATATACTGTATATGTTTGATGTGTATATAGAGTATATACAGTGCATACATATACTGTATATGTTTGATGTGTATATAGAGTATATACAGTGCATACATATACTGTATATGTTTGATGTGTATATAGAGTATATACAGTACATACATATACTGTATATGTTTGATGTGTATATAGAGTATATACAGT
>QODF01000057.1:2187617-2198858 GCA_024372805.1 Oostethus manadensis
GGTTGGGCAAACTCCCACATACCCTCGAGTACCCTTGCAAGGGTGTAGAGCTGGTCCAGTGTTCCGCGACCGGGACGAAAACCACATTGCAGCTCCTCTAACCGAGGTTCGACTAACGGTCGTACCCTTCTCTCCAGCACCCTGGAGTAGACTTTCCCAGGAAGGCTGAGGAGTGTGATCCCCCTATAGTTGGAACACACCCTCCGGTCACCCTTTTTAAAAATGGGGACCACCACCCCGGTCTGCCAGTCCAGAGGTACTGTTCCTGACTTCCATGCAATGTTGTAGAGGCGTGTCAACCAACACAGTCCTCCAACATCCAGAGCCTTGAGAAATTCTGAGCGGAACTCGTCTACCCCCGGAGCCTTGCCACTGGGGAGTGATTTGACTACCCCAATTACCTCAGCCACGGTGATAGAACTGTCCACGTACGTATCCTCAGACTCTGCTTCCTCTATGGAAGGCATGTCAGTGGGATTGAGAAGGGCCTCGAAGTATTCCTTCCACCGACCAACTATATCCACAGTCGAGGTCAGCAAGCCCCCGTCCGCACTGTAAACAGTGTGAACTGGGGGCTGCTTCCCCTTTCTGAGGTGTCGGACGGTTTGCCAGAACCTCTTCGAGGCCGACCGAAAGTCGCGCTCCATAGCCTCACCGAACTCCTCCCACACCCGAGTTTTTGCCTCGACCACCGCCGAAGCCGCGTGCCGCTTGGCCTGCCGGTACCTGTCAGCTGCTTCGGGAGTCCCGCAAGCCATCCATGCTTGATAGGACTCCTTCTTCAGCTTGACAGCAGCCCTACCCCCAATGTCCATCATCGGGTTCGGGGCTTGCCGCCACGACTGGCAGCGACCACCTTGCGGCCGCGACCACGACTGGCTGCCTCAGCAATAGAGGCACGGAAAACGGCCCATTCGGACTCAATATCCCGGTCCTCCCTCGAGATGCAGGAGAAGCTCTGCCAGAGATGAGAGTTGAAGACTCGACGAACGGGAGACTCTGCCAGACGTTCCCAGCACACCCTCACTACGCATTTAAATTAAATAATCAATACATAAATAAAATAAAAAAAATGCAAAACAATAAATAACTTTTTTGTTTTTTACAAAAATGTAATAAAATAAAAACAAAATAAAAAAATGAAATTAATTCCATTTTATTTGCGGGTCTCTGATCCCAAAGAATTCTCCATAATTCTTGTGTGCTGTACTTCAACTAAAAGTCCGCCCACATGAGAGAGAGGAAGTCAGATCAGCGCAGACAAAAGTGTCACCTCGACGGCCGAGCTGATAAATCCCAATAAGAGGATGAATTGATTTCTGACCCGGGCCAAGTGCTGACAGGTCCGAGATGTCGGCATCGGGCTCTATCATCTAATTGGAGCTGCATGCATAAACAGCAACTCTTCCCGTTGTTATTCCCACCTTGTACTGGCGCTTCCATCTGAACAAAAAGCGAGAACGCGATCTCATTGCACTTTTCAGGTTGCATTTACATTGGGACACAATCTGGCTCAGATCCGGATTCAAATTTATCCAGCAAAATCGGACTGAATGTGAATCTATATCTTTTTCCTGTAAATTCTCTTCTTGCACTATTACGACTTTATTCCCGTAGTTTTTTGACTTTCTTCATAACTTCACCTCTGAACGAGGTTCTGTCGAGCGGAGCGGCGGTGGCGCCTTTAAATGGCAGCCCGCTAACAATCGACGCTAATTAGCTTCAGTGCGGCCGTGACCAATTACCAAACCATCCCGAGATGGTGAGTGTTTGTTGGAAGGGGGCGTGGCCTCTGCAAGCGCAAACACTTACGTTAAAGTGCGGCCCGGCCTGCGGGCACAAAATGTACAGTTGAACGAGAAACCCAAAGCAACAGCAAACATGGAAAAACCGGATGCAGTTTTACAAGAATAAAGTGCAAATATTATGGGATGTCATATTTACAAGAGGAACATACACAAGGAGGAAGTTGAAATAGTAGTTAATAACAGCAGAAATGTAAAAAATATATATTTATATCTGTGATTTTACCAGAATTAAGTCAAAGAATTGACAGAAAAAAAGTTGAAAATAAACTTATAATATTATGGGGAAAAAATAATAATTTTAGTACCATGGAGTTATAGAGAAATATTCAGGAAAAAAGACGTAAGAAAGTAAATTAAGTTGTTATTTATGGAAAAAATACAGAAAACATTTGGAATATATTATGATGAAAAATGTATACTTTTAAGTATTTTGCTTGAAGTAAAAGTCACAATATTATGACAAAAAACATGTTGTAATTTCAGGAAAATTTGCTTGGGGGAACAAATACAGAATACATTTGGAATATGTTATGATGAAAAATATATTTTTTAAATGTTACTATCACAGAGATGAAATATTCAAGAAAAATATGTTTTTTTAATTAAAAGTTGCAATATTATGAAAAACCAACACCACCACCATTTTAGGAGAATACATCTGTAATATATTATGATAGATATATATATATTTTTATTTTACTATCATAGAGTTGAAATATTCAAAAAATATATGTTTTATTTTAATAAAAGTCACAATATTATGACAAAAAACATGTTGTAATTTCAGGAAAATTTGCTTGGGGGAACAAATACAGAATACATTTGGAATATGTTATGATGAAAAATATATTTTTTAAATGTTACTATCACAGAGATGAAATATTCAAGAAAAATATGTTTTTTTAATTAATTAAAAGTTGCAATATTATGAAAAACCAACACCACCACCACTATTTTAGGAGAATGCATCTGTAATATATTATGATAGAAATTCTATTTTTTATTTTATTTTAGCGGCATAGAGTTGAAATATTCAATTAAAATATGTTTAAAAAAAAATTAAAAGTCACAATATTAAGAAAAACAAACACCACCACAATTATTTTAGGAGAATACATCTGTAATATGTTATGATAGAAATTTTTAATTTTTTAATTTTACTATCATAGAGTTGAAATATTCAAAAAATATATGTTTTATTTTAATAAAAGGCACAATATTATGAAAAACAACATGTTGTAATTTCCCGGAAAATTAGCTTGGGGGAAAAGTATAACATTATGCAAAAAAAGTCATAATATTACGAGAGGTAAATTTGCATGAAAACAACAGCAGAAGAGGAAAAAACAGACGTAATTTTATGGCAATAAAGTCAAAATATCACAAGAAAAAAGTCATATTCTTTGGAGAACACCCCCCCCCTTGCTATTTTACAAGAATAGATTTGTAATATATTAAGATGAAAAATATATTTTTCACATTTTTTGGGATAGAGTTGAATTGTTCAAAGTGATGAAAAACACGCAAAAAATAAAGTACATTTCTGGAAAAAGTAACAGCGATGGAGGAAAAGGAGCAGCGGGCAGACTAAATAAGTTTTTTTTTTTTACTTGACAAAGCTGAGAGCCCCAAAAAGCTTTTTGTGAAACAGCAGGCTTCGCTGCACGTCTTAAAATGAGCCCAATACGCTAGCATGATGGTCAAGAGCAAGGTTAGCGCTGTAGCATCACATGCGTTCTAGGTGAGGTATGGCATCGAGAGTAGAGAGCGGACCACGCGACCTTCGAGAGCACAAGCGGGAGTTCCTTTACGGAGGCTCGTCGCAGTGATGGCTAAAATGGACCAAAAGTTCCCGTCCATCCGGGGGGTGCGGGCCTGGGCCGCCTTTACTGGCCTCTGGGGGCTCATCAGGGCCTCCATCCGTGATTTTGTGTTTTTATGAGCTCTGCGCGCTAATCTATTAATAGGCCTGACACGCCGTTAGGCTTTATCGACGTGCTCACGCGACAGTGCCGTTATTTGTCGCCGTCAAAGCATCAGCGCCGACGTCGAGTGATTTAGCGGCGCCGTCGGGGCGCTCGGGCCCTCCGCCTCCAAGGACGGTGGAGGTTAATTTACCGCGTGGACGGCGCGCGGCCAAAGCGAGGCGTCATCACTTTTGGATCGGGTCGCGAAAATGTTGAAATTCTTCCATCTCGCCTCCCACGTCTTGTTGGTTCGCCGCAGCCGAGCAGCTCGCTAATTCAGACTTTCTTCGCCGCCCCCCCCAGGGGGAATGCAACGCGTATTTGCGGCTCTCTGGGGGGTGGAAGAATAGGCGGCATTAATAATTGCTAGAAAACATGAAGGCTCGCTCGCTTGTGCTGATTGTGCTCGCTCAGCATGTTCTGGTTTGGAGCGGGTTACAAGAAGGTGACGCTGGGTTCCACTGGTGCCGGAATTCACAGAAACATGTACTGATTGGCGGGAGAAGGCTTCACTGATGTTCTTCATATATCCTTATTTCATATATCATAATAACAACACAAGCAACATTTTTGGTGCGTCAAAGATCCTTTATTTGACAGAAAAAAATGCCAGTCGAAGATCCTCTATATGACAGGAACACTCTGCTTTTTTCTATAATCTACTGCAAAGATGTGCTAGTCAAAGATCCCCTACATGACAAGACCACTCTGCTGTTTTTAAAGACTTACTGCAAAAAAAAGCTAGTCAAAGATCCTCTACATGACAGGAGCACTCACCTGTTTTTAAAAGGCTATACTGCAAAGATGTGCTAGTCAAGGTTCCTCTATTAGACAGGAGGACTTTGCTGTTTTTATAAACGTACTGCGAGGAAAACACCACTCAAAGATAATCTATACGACATGAGCTCTTTGCTGTTTTTATGAACTGTCTGCAAAAAAATGCTTGTCAAAGATCCTTTATATGACTGCAGCACTTTGACAGGAGCACTCTTCTTATTGCATAAAAAAAAAACACGTGTCAAAGATCATCTATTTAACAGCAACACTGCTGGTTTTAAGGACCTCCTGCAAAAAATGCCACTCCAAGATCCTCTATATGACAAGAACACTGCTGCTTTAAAGTGCAAAAACAGCTAGTCGAAGATCCTCTATATGACAGGAGCATTTGGCTGCTTTTAAACAATTTACTGCAAAGATATGCTAGTCAAAGATCTTTTATTAGACAGCAGCACTCAGCTCTGCAAAAAAGACTTACTGTAAAAAAAAATCTAGTCAAAGATCCTCTATGACAGGACCATATTTGGCTGATTTTAAACAATTTACTGCGAAGATATGCTAGTCAAAGATCTTTTATTGGACAGGAGCACTCAGCTGTTTTAAAGACTTACTGCAAAAAAAAAAAAAAAAAAAAATCCAGTCAAAGATCCTCTATATGACAGAAGCACGTTGACAGGTGCACTCAACTGTTTAGAGATCCTGTTCTTAAAGACTTACCGGAGATTAAAAACAAAAAACAAAAACAGTCGTCAAAGATCCTCTACATTACAGGAGCACTCTGCTGTTTTGTAGGATCGACTGCAAATATATGCTAGTCCAAGATCCTCTGAAAACTCTGCTGTTTTTTGGGAGACTTACTGCAGAGAAAATGCTTTTCAAAGATCCTCTATATGACAGGAGCACTTGGCTGTTTTTTAGAACGTGTTCTGAGCTGAACTGGCAGGCGGGTGGGATTGTAAATACATAAAAAGTCCAGATTGGGAGTACTTCCACTGACTAGTGCAGTCAAATGTCAACAAGTAGTGCACGAGTGGCGTGTGAGTGACAGCTATGGAAGCTGCAGGAAGTATGGGTCAGCGTGACTGTGCTTGTTAGGAGTGATGCATGCTGGGACTTTCTCCTCTGGGCCTCCAAACATGTCCTCCTCCTCCTTAGAGACACCCCAACCCCCTTTAGGTGCACCTTTTCCAGGTCAGCAAGCCAAGCCGGAGAGAGGAGGCGCTTGGCGAACGTATGGAAATGTCAGCACTTCCCAGGGGAGCGCAACGTGGACCGCTGCCACGCGTCCGGACTGGCGCCAGACCGCCCCGAAGAGGAGGGAAACTAATTGTGAGCGTTATTGATTGCCGTGGCCGATGCGCGGCATCCGGCGGGCAAAGAAGATGGATGGACTTGTCAGCTTGTCATCAGGCCTGCTTTGTTGACGCGGCGCCTCAGGGCGAGCGCCGCACATTCCAGGTTAAGTGAGGCGTCGCCGTCTTTGACTTTGGAGGACCGACACACGGCCGTCCTACTTTACGGAACCACACATTCTGTGTAGTGCTGAGGAAGAGCAACCGCAAACTCACAGGATTTGACCCACTAGCATATTGTCATCGCTTGTTATGGTAAAATACAATAGAAAACCAGCAATAGAACTGACCTCCGGTGTCAGAGAGTTCCTGGGAGACATTCACTCTTTTCCCCGGGAATGCAAACACCAGCATTTAGTAGCTCTGATTTTTCCGGCAGTCATTGGCCGGTCTACTTGTCAATCATCAAATCGTTGCTGGTTCACTTCAAAATGGAAAGGATAAAAAACAGCATTTAGTAGCTCTGAGGTTTCAGGGGGTCATTGGCCGGTCTACTTGTCAATCACTCCAGCACCACGGACGTGTTCCTGAAAGTTAAGACCGCTGTAACGATTGACATGCAGCCCCATCCATTAGTGCAGTCATTGGCACGCTTTCTCATAGTCATTGGTCGGCCTCCTTGTCAATCATCAAATCTTTGCTGGTTCACTTCAAGACGAAAATTTAAAAAAACAGCAATTTGGTTTCAGGCGGTCATTGGTCGGCCTCCTTGTCAATCATCGAATCGTTGCTGGTTCACTTCAAGACGGAAAGAAAAAAACCCACCAACTTAGTGCTCTGAGGTTTCAGGTGGTCATTGGTCGGCCTCCTTGTCAATCATCAAATCGTTGCTGGTTTACTTCAAGACGGAAAGAAAAACCCCCACCAACTTAGTGCTCTGAGGTTTCAGGCGGTCATTGGCCGGTCGACTTGTCAATCACTCCAGCACCACGGACGTGTTCCTGAAAGTAAAGACCGCTGTAACGATTGACATGCAGCCCCATCCATTCATGCAGTCATTGGCCGGTCTCCTTGTCCATCATCATGTCATTGCTGGTTGACTTCAAGCCGGAAGATGGGATGCGCCACACATGGCCCCCAGGACGCTTTTTGGACACACCTCAGCTAACCTGCCAGCTAGTAAGGAACATTTGCATTTTTTGGTGCAAAAAAAAAAGAAAAGGTTTGACCTGCGTCTTCACACCCTTCACGGCAAAATGGCGTCCTTGTCACGGGCGACGGTAATTGGCCGCTAATGTGTAGCTGCTGCGATAAACGGCAGGGACCGGCGACGCGGGTATCGCTCTCTGGTCACCCCACGCAAAAAGCGCCTCCTGTTTGCGTCGAGAGGCTCCCACTTTGCGCCGCTCCAGCTAGCAGGACGCTTGGCTGGGCGTGGACGATCACCGGCGGGGTGACAAAAGAACTGGACGTCAACAGATTATGTTTACTTCCAGCACGGAGCGTATCAAAGCGTCACCAGGCCGCCGCGAGAAATATTGAATATTTTTAAATATTTGCGTCTAATGACGCGTTTAATGTCTGTCCTTTTGCCTGGGATGAGGCGTTCTCCGTCGGGACCCGACTATTTGGAGGAGGCCTGTGTGGGCTCGGCGTGTGCGCCATGTTGAAATTCTAGCGATGACCTGCCGCGGACGGGAGGACACGCTGTCCTGTTCTAATCACAGTTCGGGTTCTGCTTCTCCCTGCGCCATGAGGCGTTCAGGTGCACTTCATTCTAAGTGGTAGACGCTAATTGTTTGTCATTTTTATCCACTTTGGGAAGCCAGGTATTAAATAATAAGGATGATTTTACACAAATAATACATTTCTACTGATTTTTGCAGTATATGGATATTCTTATTGTTTTCTATAAAACTACAAGATACCATGTTAGCATGTCGTTGCTACAAACGTAACACATTCGAAATGTTTGGAAAGTCAAATCAGTTAAAAACGTATCATTGTTACAAATACAAATCGGAATAGACAACCTTCGGGAAGTAAAAACTTAGAAATAAAAATGCTAAACTGAACAAATTAAAAGGAAGAAAACTTGAAGCAGCAAAAGTCAAAACTATGCAAAGAAAAAAGAAACAAAAAAGTAAAAACAATGCGACAACAAAAAAAAGTTAAAACTAATAGAGGAAAAATATAAGAGTGACACGTTTGAAATAAACGAATAAAAACAAAGTAAAAAGTAAAACTTGAAAATAAAAAAGTAAAACTAAACAAATAAAAAAGGAACAAGAAAAAAGTAAAATAAAAATAAACAATTATTTTAAAAAAAAGGAATCAGGTAAAAACTATTAAATAAACTAAAGAAAAGGAAAAGCAAAAGTAAAAACTTTGACAAAAAAAAGGTTAAACTAAACAAATGAAATAAAAAAAAAATAGGAAGGAAAGTAAAACGTTGAAATAAAGTTTGAATAAAAGTAAAGGAAAAAAAAATTGGGGGAAGAAAAGTTCAAATAAACAAGTTAAGAAAAAAAAGTAAAACATTTTAAATAATAAAGTTAATAAAACTAAACAATAAAAAGACAAAAAATGAGGATAAAGTAAAACCATTGAAATAAAAATGTAAACTAAACAAATGAAAAATGTTGAAATAAAATGTGTAAAATAAAGAAGTACATAAAAAAAGTAAAACCGCTAGGAGGCCTCGGAAAATGCTCAGGGCCTGGGAATGCCCCCCGATCTGCCGGAACACAAATGTTCCTACAATAGTTCCTACAATAGTTCCTACAATAGTAGCCACAATAGTAACTACAATAGTAACTACAATAGTAAATGCAATAGTTCCTACAATAATTCCTACAATAGTTCCTACAATAGTAACTACAATAGTTCCTACAATAGTAACCACAATAGTAACTACAATCGTAAATACAATAGTTCCTACAATAATTCCTACAATAGTTCCTACAATAGTAACTACAATAGTAGCCACAATAGTAACTACAATAGTAACTACAATAGTAAATGCAATAGTTCCTACAATAATTCCTACAATAGTTCCTACAATAGTAACTACAATAGTTCCTACAATAGTAACTGCAATAGTTCCTACAATAGTAACTGCAATAGTTCCTACAATAGTTCCTACAATAGTAACTACAATAGTTCCTACAATAGTTCCTACAATAGTTCCTACAATAGTAACTACAATAGTAACCACAATAGTAACCACAATAGTTCCTACAATAATTCCTACAATAGTTCCTACAATAGTTCCTACAATAGTAACTACAATAGTTCCTACAATAGTAACTACAATAGTAACTACAATAGTAACCACAATAGTAACTACAATAGTAACTGCAATAGTAACCACAATAGTAACTACAATAGTAACTACAATAGTAACCACAATAATAACCACAATAGTAACTACAATAGTAACTACACTAGTAACCACAATAGTAACTACAATAGTAACTACAATAGTAACTACAATAGTCCTACAATAGTAACTACAATAGTAACTACAATAGTCCTACAATAGTAACCACAATAGTAACTACAATAGTTCCTACAATAGTAACCACAATAGTTCCTACAATAGTTCCTACAATAGTAACCACAATAGTAACTACAATAGTTCCTACAATAGTAACTACAATAGTAACCACAATAGTAACTACAATAGTTCCTACAATAGTAACTACAATAGTAACTACAATAGTTCCTACAATAGTAACTACAATAGTAACTACAATAGTAACTACTCTAACAATAGTTGGTCACAATAAGAACAATATTTTGGATGTCTTTCCAGTTGGTTGCGGTCCAAGTTCTTCCCCATCAACTTGATTTCCAAAGTAAAGCGGGCCGACCTTGACGCTCGCTCGGCACAAACTTGGCGTGTCCGTCGCGCGTTGTCCTCGATGACGCGGCCGAGCCATCGCCCGCATATGGCGAGGATCAAACAATTAACCTGCTGGTGATTGGCCCGGCCGGTGGACACGCTAATTAGAGCTAAGTGGTCCCGAGACCAGGATGGCGTGATTGGGGGGAGGGCGGGGGTCTCGGCGACCTCCAAATTCCGACTTCTTTACTGCTGCGAGACTTTATTTACGCATTCAGTTTGAAAGGATGAATAAATATCCCATCCTTAGCCCATCAATGATTGATAAATTCCCCATAGATAACTTGATTGATCCTGAGGGACATCTGCACGTTCCTACCTCCAATAATAATGTCATGGTGGTCATTCTCACGTGACAAAGTTTCATACGTGCTGCCACAAGATGATGAAATACAGAAAAATTGTAACAAACGTGATTTGTAACAAAAGAAAAACCCCGCAAAACATGGAAAATGGTAAATTTACAACTTCAAAACAGCAGAACAGAGCAGTTGGGCACAAACAGATCAGCATAAGGTCCCCGTTTCATAGCTGTCTCAGGCAACGCCTGTAAAGTGAAGTTAGGACTTTTATTCTCGTAACATTGCGATCTGTTTCTCGTAACATTGCGATCCGTGTCTCGTGACCGTACGACCACACCGTTTATTATTATTATTTATTATTATTTTCTCAAAACTATGATTTTTAACACTCCATCGTAACAGGCATTGCCTGAGACAGTTATAAACACTGGGGGCTTGTGTGGGCCTTTGGCCTGGGTCAAAGGTAATTTTACGACTTTGAATCATAGTTGACATTTTTTTTCTTGTAAAATTACGACTTTTTTTTCTCAAAAGTAAAACTTTTAATCATGTAATATTACGACTTTTTTCTTGTAAAATTTTCTTTTTCGTAAAATTACGACTTTTAATCTAGTAATATTGAGACTTTTTTCTTGTAAAATTAAGACTTAATCTTGTAATATTATGACTTTTTCTTGGTAAAATTATGACTTTTTTCTCATAAAATTACAACATTTATTCTCGTAGAGTTACGATTTTTAGACTCGTAATATTACGACTTTTTTTCTCAAAATTATGATTTTAAATATCTTAATCTTGTAAAATTACGATTTTTAATCTTGTAGTATTATGATTTTTTTCTCATAAAATTATGACTTTTAATCTTGTAAAATTATGATTATTAATCCAGTAAAATTAAAAAAAAATTCTGGTAAAATTAAATTTTGTATTCTCGTGAAAGTACAACTTTTAATCTGAAAATATTACAACTTTTTTTCTCATAAAATTAAAATTTGTAATCCCATAAAAGTATGACTTTTAATCTTGTAATATTATGACTTTTTTGGGTAAAAATTACAACTTTTAATATGCAACATTAAGCCTTTTTTTCTCGTAAAATTACGACATTTATTCTCGTAAAATTACATTTAAAATTAAAATGTGTATGTATATATATATATATATATATATATATATATATATATATAT
>QODF01000057.1:2215747-2234471 GCA_024372805.1 Oostethus manadensis
ATATATATATACGCTTACTTATTATCAGGAAAGATATTCAAGATAATTCCCCCCCCCCTGCGTTTAAATCTGATGTGTTTTCAAAGTGTTCCTTTACATTTTTTGGAGCTGTGTATTTATAAAATATATATTGGCCCGTATCAATATAACCGTCTGACTCACGGTGTCAACTTACAAAGAAAGATAAAATCATCACACCGCAGCTTAACACTCAAAAAGTAGCTAGTAAGTATACAAGAAAAGCTTCACATAACAAACAAAACCGTTTTAACTTAACTTCTACCCACAATGCATTTCTCCAAGCAGAGATGCTGACAAAGTTATAATATTATGGGAGTACATAAGTTAAATGTCATGGGAATAAAGTTGAACAGCATGAATGTTATTGAAGAAGAAAGCAAAAAACTGCAAAATAATGTTGGTACTGACAATCGCTAATAGTTATAATTTACATGGCGAAGCTCAAATGCAGTTTTTTGTTGCAAAGTTGCATCCTTTCATTTTTCAGCGGGAAAACACCCCCCTGCTCCAAACATTACTTATGACTTAAAACTTGAAGCCAGTTACTTCAGACTTGACTTGACCTGTCGTGACCTGACTTGAGACGCCCCGAACGCCACCCTGGTGAGGTGTTCCAGGCACAGGAGGAGGCCCCGGGGCGGCCTGAGGACACGCTGGAGGGATTATGTCTGGACCAGGATGATGACCTGGACCCCGATAAGTGCGGGGAAAAAAAATGGACTTTCCATTCCATTTTCCTCCGCTTATCCGGGTCCGGGTCGGGGGGCAGCAGTTTCAGTAGGGAAGTCCAGACTTCCAGGTCTCCGGCGACCTCTTCCAGCTCCATCGGGAGGACACCATGGCGTTCCCAGGCCAGCTGTGAGACATAGTCCCTCCAGCGTGTCCTAGGTCTTCCCCTTGAGACTTGCAAAACTGGACTTGCTGACTGACGTGGCTTTGCCGCTGGATGTTAATGGTGTCCGAGTGATACTGTAAGATTGTTTTCCAAAAGACGAACGTTAAAGACTACAATAGAAAGAGTCCGTCAAGCTAACGGCACCCATGGGACCCAAGAATGCTTTGCGGGGACGAGCAGTCATTGCGCGAGTGACATGTTTCCATATCTAATGCGGGCGTGCGCGCGGGAATCATCGGCCCCTGCAGCGACGCGAGGACATCAAGACGAGTTATGGCTCCATCCCCGACTGCTTGTGTCTCCGAAGACCTTTTAGTGCTGACATACGCCTCCGGGACGTTGAGGATATTACGTTTGTGATGTATGGTCGCCAGTGCAAACACCGCTAAGCGGGTGATAGCTCGGCTAATGATGACTGCTAGCTGTTAGCGCTGAGCTCGGCTCCAGGCGTAGCCGGCGGGAAAAGCCTGGGCGGCGCCTTCCGTTCCACCGCGTCCTCGCGTGGCGATATCTACGCCATTTAGCTGTGATTGATTCGCCTTCAGCGCTGTGAGACTGTGAGCGCTTTGCCTGGCCGAGCTGTTTGCGCTTATGGATTGACGTCTTCCGGACAATAACAAACATTTGACTTGTTGTTGTTCGTCAACGCCCCTCCTCATCGAATAGGCACGCCCACCTTGCGTGTGTAAGCGGAATCGTGTACGGGTTGAAGTGAAAAGTGCAAAATAAGCACCCGCCGCTGCTTTCTGTCGGTAAGATGATGCAAACTGAGGAGATTTTTGCAACAAAAATCTGCAGTAAAAAAACAAACAAAACACTTCTTCTTTACGCCTGCGGCTTTTTACACTCAACGATTGCAATTTCATGACTAAAGTTGCTTGATTTACTTTTCATTTTGTCCTGATAAATGTTACATGGAGCCTGAATGTTTAATGCCATATGCAAGTTTGATGGAGGCCCCACTATTCTCTTGTTTGAGGGTGGCGGGGGAGGGGGGGCATACTGTAGGCTATGTAATTGTGCTTTATCTACACTTCCCTAAGAGCCGCTCTTGTCTTTCTGGATAGTCCTTCATGAAGGGGGAAGCGTTTCTCGGAACATCTCGGACAGCACACTGCATCACATCCACATCAATGGCAAAGAGTTTCTGCTACGGCCAGATGTTGCTGGAGAGGAGGGTCCTCCTGATAGAGCCCGCCGTGCGCCGGGAAGGCGGCATGGCAGCGGCCCACCGAGCAGAAACACAGCGGGAATGCCAAGAGGCCGTTTGGAAAGCCAGAATTTATCCGGTGGGTGGTTTCCTGGAAACATCAGCAGTGCGGTTGCCCTT
Organism: Oostethus manadensis; assembly: GCA_024372805.1. Taxonomy (NCBI): domain Eukaryota; kingdom Metazoa; phylum Chordata; class Actinopteri; order Syngnathiformes; family Syngnathidae; genus Oostethus; species Oostethus manadensis. The sequence continues at coordinate 2,217,994 of QODF01000057.1, forward strand.
GAAAGTGAACGGTACATTTACATAAATGGGCATTTATGGAAAAAAAGACATTTTGAGTTCTCCCAAGTCGCAGAAAAGGGTTTCCCAAGTGACGTCATCGGGGTAATGCCCCTCAGCTAAAGCCAAGTACTTAAAACACTTCTTGAGGTAGTTTGTCGACTTCATTCTGTATATTTTTATCAAAATACCGGCCATGCCCTGCGATTGATTGGCAACCTTTCCAGGGTGTACCGCACCTCTAGCCCAAAGTCAGCAGGGATAGGCTCTAGCATACCCGCGACCCTAGTGAGGGTAAGCGGTATAGAAACTGGATGGATGGTCATGCCAAAATGTTGTGTTGCTGCTGGATGTTAACAGCGTCCGAGTGATATTTTTCAAAAAAACAACTATCAATCAATTCATCAATTTGTGTTTAGAAAGTGAACAGTAAAGTCACAAAAATAACATTTACGGTACGTGACTGGAGACATGACAAAATGGAGTCGCAGAAAAGGGGCGTTTCCCAAGTGACGTCATCAGGGTGACACCGCTCAGCTAATGCCAAGTAATCAAAACACTCCTTAAAGTAGTTTGTTGACTTCATTCTGTAAATTTTTATCAAAATACTAGTCATGCCAAAATGTTGTGTTGCTGCTGGATGTTAATGATATCGGAGTGATATTTTCCAAAAAACAAAAGTTAAAGGTTCTCAACTTTGCTTAAATACGTTCTGTATTGTTTAGAATTATGTTCTACGTTGTTTGTATTTAGAAAGCGAACAGTAAATTCACAAATATATGACATTTATAGTTTGCAGCTGGAGACATGGCCAACGCGAGTTGCAGAAAAGGGGCGTTTCCCAAGTGATGTCATCGGGCGGGGGGACACCTCTCAGCTAAAGCCAAGTAAACAAACACGTATCTAGGTAGCTCGTCGACTTTGTTTGGTATATTTTTGTATCAAAATACTAGTCACGGACAAACAAATAAATGTTGTGTTGCTGCTGGATGTTAACAGCGTCCGAGTGATATTTTTCAAAAAAACAACTATCAATCAATTCATCATTTGTGTTTAGAAAGTGAACAGTAAAGTCACAAAAATAACATTTATGGTACGCGACTGGAGACATGACAAAATGGAGTGGCAGAAAAGGGGCGTTTCCCAAGTGACGTCACCGGGGGGGGACACCTCTCAGCTAAAGCCAAGTAAACAAACACGTATCTAGGTAGCTCGTCGACTTTGTATGGTATATTTTTGTATCAAAATACTAGTCACGGACAAACAAATAAATGTTGTGTCGCCGCTGGATGTTAACAAGTTTCCAAAACATGAGGAACACCTTTACAAGAGGCCTTTGACAGTGATGGTTTGTACAGGATTTAAAAAAATCAGCCCACATTAAAGTATATATTTTGTATAATTTTATAAAAAGTTGTTATATAATAAAAAACAAACCAAGCAATGAATAAAGTAGACTTTTTGGGGGGGGAGTTACGTTGCAATGATAATTTTATAAGAATAAAGTCATAATTAAGGGATGACATTTACTAGAGGAAAGCGGGGAACCAAAGAAAAAAATTAAAAAAGAGAAAAAAGTCGCAATTTTGTGAAGAAAAAGTTGAATTTTCCGGAAAATGGGGGGGTGTGCGGTTATATCGTTGCAGGAATAATATTGGAATAAAATCACAATTACAGGAAGCAAAAATTACAAGACGCTCCAGAAGTTAAAAGTAACTTTACGAGAATAAAGTCAAAATATTAAGAGAAAAAAAACGTGCAGCGAGAATAAACATTGTCGGGAAAAGTAACATCAACTTCGCAGCATGTTAGTAACGACGACGAAAAATGACAAACAGAAAACAAAAACCACTTACCCGCTTCCGCGCCTCCGCCGTGTCACGTGGCCGCTGACGTCAGCAGGCCGGCGGGCTCAAATAGCGGCGCGGAGGCGGGGAGGAGCGCAGAGGAGGAGAGGAACGGAGACGAGGGGGAGCTGGAGGATGAGAGTTCGGCCCCGTCGTGCTGCCAGTCGTTGCTCACTCTGGACTTTGGCGCCCGTTCGCTTTTGCTCTTCGTCTTCGCCTCGGAGTCACGCAGGTAAGACACAAGTTTGGCGTGCGTGTGCGATGCGGCGTGCGTGTGCGCGTCTGTTTTCCTGCTGGCCCGTTGCGCATCTCTCATTGGACGCCACGGACGGACGGACGGAGATGGATGGATGGATGGATGGAAGGAGATGATGGATGCATGGAGGGAGATGATGGATGCATGGAGGGAGATGATGGAGCTCCGGTAGCTCGCAGCAGAGGGAAGAAGACGGCATGTCTCTTGGCGGGACTTGAACGCCGAGACGCCGCGTTACGTCTGCGAGGAGCTCTCCGTGGTGCTGAAAGCTTGGAGCTCTCCGTGGTGCTGAAAGCTTGTCGCGCGCTACCAGCTTTTTCTTTGGACACACTCGGGACAGAGGATTGGTGGATATGTAATAGCGGTCTGCACCGTCTGGAGATCTGGGTTCAAATCCTCACGTGTGTGAGGTTTGCTTGTGAGGGTTTCTGCGCCCCCCCCCCAAACCCAAAACTCGCTGCTGTTTTTCTTATTGGGTTGCGGCATATTCTAAAATTACAGTTGAACAAAAAACAAAAAAGAGTCAAAGTGGGAGTATCTGCAGTATTTGTCCACGAAACAAAATTCCAAATACTAGGAGAAAAAGTTGGAATTTTGTGAGAAAATAGAAATAGAATGACAGTCACTTTTTTTTATTTTACCATTGGAATAAAACAGGAATGGAATGGAGTATAAAGTCAAAATATTAAGGGAATAAAGTCATAATTATGGGAAAGAAATGACTAGAAAAAAGTTGAAATAGCTGCAGAAAGAAAACAAATCCAAATACTAAGAGAAAAAAGTTGCAACTTCATGAGCAATAAAATGTCATATTTTCAGAAAAATTACAATTTTAGTAGCATGAAGTTGAAATACTTGAAAAAAAATATTTATTTGAAGTTGTAATATAATTAAAAAACAAACAATGAATAAAGTAGATTTTTTTTGGGGGGGGGAATGAGGTGATAATAAAGTCACAATTAAAAGAAAAACATTTACTAGAAAAAAGCTGAAATTGCAGCATAAATGAAAATAAAAAATAACAAAAATATTAAGAGAGAGAGTATAAACTCCCAATATTCATACGAAAAATGATTTTAGTAGCATGAAGTTGGAATATTAAGCTTTGCCTTTTTTGGAAAATGAGGTTGCTTTTGTAATGTTATGAGAATAAAGTGAAAATATTACACAAATAAAGTCATAGTCACAAGAAAACCCAAAACAGTTGTAACTTTGCGACAATAAAGTCAAAAAAATCAGGAGGAAAAAAATGGCAACTTATCAGGAAAAATATCAAAGGAAGAAATGTGATTTATGAACGTCGTAATGTTACAAAAAACAACAAATAAAGTTGCCATTTCTGGAAAATCAGGTTGCAGTCTAAATGTTACGGGAATAAAGTCCAAATATTATCGGAATAAAGTTAGAATTGACAAGGAAACAGTTGAAATGGGATAAACAAGGATAATATTACCAGGAAAAGTCAAATCCTTGTAGTAGCAGAGAGTTGACACGTTGGAGAAAAAATACAATTTATGATGATTATTTGCAGAATTTAAAAAAAAAACCTATAGAATTTCTACACCCTAATATTTGTCACTATGCGGCCCTGATTGCTGTACATGACCCATACGGTGCCAATCCTTGCTTGTGATTGACAGCTGGGGTAGGCTCCAGCCCACTTGTCACCTTTAGCACGGTAGCATTTTGAGAATGGATTTTTTAGGATGCATTTATTGGAAAGGCATCGAAGGAGATTGGATAGAAAGTCAAATACGCGTTTAGGCCAAGCAACGCTATGAAAATGCCTGTCGGGCAGCGCGTCTAAACAAAAAGTGGACTGACCCGTATGTTTGAAAAAATAAAAAATGTCGCAAAAGGCATGTAACTCATTCGCCCGCCTTATTCCGCTGCAGGACAGTCATCGTGGTGCGGGGCGCAAACCGCAACACCGAGCCGGCTCCTGAGAGAGTGCAGCTGTACGGAATATAGGAACCTCCTTGTCAGTGGGGAAGTGGGAAATGCCCCTCACGAGGTTTTCTTGTTGCCCGGCTTTGAGGCTGAAGGCCTTAACAGCGGAGATCCCGGTGCAGCTCCGCTGGTATCATATGATGCTGTGATACCCGCTAACACAAGATGGCCTTTTTGCTTATTTTTATTCTGATTTTTTATTAAAAAGGGGGAAAAAAATCACCAAAATGCAGCAAAAATGGAAAAATCTGCGGTATTTTCCAGTACAAGAATAAGGTCAAAATACTGTTTCACTTTAAATTGCGCTTTAACCAGAAAAGGTCATGAATAATATCAGGAAGGAAAACCACATTTTTCTAGAATCAAACTGAAATATTGAAGAACGATGTTATTTTTTTCACGAGTCGTGATATTTACAAAAACGGCAAATAATGGTGTCACATTTGGGAAATCAGCTTGCAGAAAAATTTGGAATGGTGCGGCCATAAAGTCAAAATATCATCATTGTAAAGTCAGAATAATCCGAACAAAATTTAGAAGGTTGAAATATAAGAAAAACAACAAAAATGGAAAAAAAGGAGATGTGACTTTGTGAGATGTTCCGACAATTTGATGAAAACAAACCAGTATTAGGATATGAAATATAAGAAAATAATATCATATCATAATATCATTTATTTACGTATGTAAAAGGGATATGAATTTTTCAAATATTATTTTATTGAAAAAAGAATATACAGTTAGAAAGCCTGCAGTTGTTTGTTCCAAGCGGCGACTTGTCCCACTTTGACGGTCATTGAATGCACCATCTAGTTCCACGCTGCACAGGCAGTTTTTTTATTTTTCTTTCGCCTCATATTTTGCAGATGTGTTGAAAATCTTTACTGGCGACTAGCTAGCATGCCGCTAATGCTAGATCCGCTAATGCTATTTTGATCCATTTGTAACAATTTGATCTGCAACAAATATTACAAAAAAACTTTGTTTTTAAAAGGGCTCCTTTTTTTTTTAAGCAATATTTTTTTTTTCAAAACAAACCCAAATTCGTTTTAGTCTCTACCAAAAATGTCTGTAAAAATCCTATTATTTTCTTGTCAGAAAAAATATTAAATTTATATATGTTGTATGACTTGTATAAAAATATATACTAAATTTTCAGATTTATGACTATTTTTGTACTACATTTTTTTCAAGATATCTACTTTTAGGTCAAAAAAATTGGCAAAAAAGCATCTGAAACATCATTCAGTAATTTCTTGACTGAATCAAAAATTCTTGTCAAATTTTGACTTCTATTTTTGTCAAACATGACTTTTTTTCTGGTAAAATCCAAACTTTTTTCTCTCTACCAAAAATGTCTTTATTCTTGTAAAAGTATGTTTAATTTTTTCAATGTTTTTTTTTGTAACAAGACTTATCTCAAACAATACAAGTGGAAGATTTATGGCTGTTTTTGTACCGTTTTTGTTTATGCTCTGACTTTTCTCTTGAAAAAAATAGATTTATTCTTTTCAAAGTAGAACAAAAATTCGGATTTCATTTTTTTTGCAAAACTGGCAAAAGTTATTATTTTAAAAGTTCAATTGCTTTTATGTAAAAATGACTTTTCGACTGAAAACTTTGTACTTTCAACACTGTAATTCAAAATTTGAAATTTTGAACTATTTTTTTAAATATAACGTTTTTTTCTGAAAATATGAATGAATGAAAAATACAAACTTTTTTTTTTTGCTCTCCCCAAAATGTAAAAGTATGATTGTTTTCTTGTAACATGGCTTGTCTCAAATAAAGAAAAAATAAGGAGCTATGACTCTTTTTGGTGATTTTTCCCAAGATATCCACATGATCTTATAATAGTTTAAAAAAAAAAAGTAGTTTTTTTCTTCTAAAAGTAGGACCATTGTTTTTTAGCTTTTACGTTTTTTAGATTTTGATTTTATTCGATTATTATTTATTCGACTAATTTGTTTATTATATTTTACGGCATTGTAAAACAACATCTATGATAATAAAATAATAATAGGACTAAAACAAATTAATAAATAACTAAATTAGTATTTTTCTGACGTAGCGGCAGAACCTTGTACCGGCATGGGTCAAAGAAGAGTGCAAAATTCCAGGATTTTTCCACGCTCTGTTGCGAGGATGAGCATCACTGTATTGGTCTAAGCTGCCAAATAGCGCCCCCAATATACAAGATAGTTGACGGTCCAAGCTGCCAAATAGTGCACCCCAATATACCAGATAGTAGACGGTCCAAGCTGCCAAATAGTGCTCCCCAATATACCAGATAGTAGATGGCCCAAGCTGCCAAATAGTGCTCCCCAATATACCAGATAGTAGACGGTCCAAGCTGCCAAATAGCGCCCCCAATATACAAGATAGTTGACGGTCCAAGCTGCCAAATAGTGCACCCCAATATACCAGATAGTAGACGGTCCAAGCTGCCAAATAGTGCTCCCCAATATACCAGATAGTAGATGGCCCAAGCTGCCAAATAGTGCTCCCCAATATACCAGATAGTAGACGGTCCAAGCTGCCAAATAGCGCCCCCAATATACAAGATAGTTGACGGTCCAAGCTGCCAAATAGTGCACCCCAATATACCAGATAGTAGATGGTCCAAGCTGCCAAATATTGCTCCCCAATATACCAGATAGTAGACGGTCCAAGCTGCCAAATAGTGGACCCCAATATACCAGATAGTAGACGGTCCAAGCTGCCAAATAGCGACCCCAATTTACAAGATAGTAGACGGTCCAAGCTGCCAAATAGTGCACTCCAATATACCAGATAGTAGACGGTCCAAGCTGCCAAATAGTGCTCCCCAATATACCAGATAGTAGATGGCCCAAGCTGCCAAATAATGCTCCCAAATATACCAGATAGGCGATGGTCTACGCTGCCAAATAGTGCTCCCTCATACGAAACCGTTGTTCGTCACGCGGCCAAAAAGCTGCAAATCCTGGCGTACAGGAAGTAGCGACATGTCTCCCGACGGCGTTTTCAATCGTGTAACCGTTTGCGAGCCGACAACACAGAGGCCGCTTGTCGCTTGTTCTTTTCGTAACCGGTAGCAGCGCTTTCAGGGGTTCTGGCACAGTGTGTGTGTGTGTGTGTGATCAAAGAGCGACACAGTTTGCGCGACGTAACACAACAAGGAGATGAATAATTCATGCGCGCGCAAATGAACTCAACTTGCTTCCGGAATCAGTCGCAAAAACAGTCTGGGAAGTCAAATAAATGGTCCCGAGTCTTGGCAACGGACCCTGAAAGGATCTGCTTAGTCCTTTTTGGGACTGGAAGGGTACAAGTTCTTACCTTGGACTCCTGTAATTAGTCGGACTGGACTTCAGGGGCAACTGAGCCAGTGCCCCTCCAGTTCCAGAAGGTGGCGGGTGAGTGAAAAACAAAATGCTCCTCCGTCTTCGTGGGACGTTAGTGCGCCGTATTGTTTTTTTGCGTATTTGCATGCCATTTGGGGCTTGCTCTGCTTTGTTGTGATGCTTTCCTTCTAGAGTTCAGCGAGGAGGAGGCACCGTTGCCATTTCACAACTGCAATGTCGACTAGCGTGTCAAGTAAAACATGCAGTTATATATATACCTCAGCTTTGTCGTAGAGATGACACATACTGTTTTACTAATTTTACTAATATCACCTTCACTTTTTCCAAATATTTTCAAATAATCTCCATAAGTTTTCTTCTCTTATGTTATGACTTTTTTCCCATAATATTTAGATTTTATTCCCATGATATTAACTATATACATGCATACATATATATATATATGTGTGTGTGTGTGTGTATATACGTATACACACACACTGTAATGTTCAAAATAATCGCAGTCCAATGTGAGGTAGGTGCAGTAGATTCTCAGAAAACAAACAAGCATTTATGATATGCACGCTCTTAAGGCTGTGCAAATGGGCAGTTTCTTGCTTTTGCTTCACAAACAGCATTTTTGATGTCAGCCCACAAGTTCTCCATTGGATTAAGTTCCGGGGATTGGGCCATAACAACATATCAATATTTTGCTTATTTGTTTTTTGTCCTCTTCAGCATAAGGCTCCTCAAAAAATGGTATTCTCGATTTTATTCCCGTGATATTTTGGCTTTATTTTCGTAACTTTGTAATTGTCCAAAAATTACTTTGTGCTGCTAAAATTGTATTCTGTTTGGTACAATAACACAAATGTTAAAAAAAGCTATTCAACTTTTCACTTGGAAAATTCTCAAATTCCCCACAAACATCTAATTCTGGTACCCACACCAAAAAAAAGATCATTTTAATAAACATTATTTGGTAATCATTTGAGCCACTGACTCTTCTGGAGTTTTGAGAGAATAATTCAATTTGGTCCAAAAAAAACACATAACAAACACAAACACATGAAACACATAAACAAACAACATTTAAAAAATAACTCCTGTTTTTCTGTCTATGGAAGGACAGCAGTGACAAGCACCTTCCAGCTCACGCCGTGAAAAAAACAAAACCAGTTGAAGTCATACAAAAGGGCTCAATTGACAAATATTATTTATTTTCTGTCATGATTCATTTTTGCTCATGCCCTGCCCCCCCAAACCGCACATCACCGCTACGTAGCCCACCTAAGCGGTGCTCCCATGTGATCCAAAATGTTGATCTTGATGAAGGATGACGGCGCAGCTGCTGCTGCGGGAATGTGAGATGATGGCGAGTCGGTTTTCTTGTACATCTCATCTTTTATTTACGCACCTTCCGGCCGAGTGGAAGCGAAAATGTGCTGGTAGAATTCCAGTGAGCACACGACGCCATGAAGACTCTGTCCTAGAACACAACCAGGCAGAAGATGGTCCAAACTGCCCAGTGACTACTCCCTCATATACCGGATAGTAAATGGTCCAAGTTCCCAAATTGTGATCCATCACACAAGACAGTCCAAGATGCCAAATAGTGCTCCGACAGATACCAGATAGAAGATTGTCCAAGCTGCTAAATAGTGCTCCCTGATATACCAGAAAAGAGACAGTCCAAGTTGCCAAATAGTGCTCTCTCATATATCGAATAGAAGACTGTCCAAGCTGCCAAATAGTGCTCCCCAATATACTGGAAAGGAGACTGTCCAAGCTGGCAAATAGTGCTCCCCAATATACCGGATAGGCGGCTGTCCAAGCTGCCAAATAGCGGTCCCCAATATACCAGGTAGAAGACGGTCCCAGTTGCCAAATAGTGCTCTCATATATTGGATAGTAGATGGTCCAAGCTGCCAAATAGTGCTCCCCAATATACCAGATAGTAGATGGTCCAAGTTGCCAAATAGTGCTCCCCAAGATACCAGATAGGCGACGATCTAAGCTGCCAAATAGTGCTCCCAAATATACCAGATTGGCGATGGTCTAAGCTGCCAAATAGCGCCCCCAATATACAAGATAGTAGACGGTCCAAGCTGCCAAATAGTGCACCCCAATATACCAGATAGTAGATGGTCCAAGCTGCCAAATAGTGCTCCCCAATATACCAGATAGTAGATGGCCCAAGCTGCCAAATATTGCTCCCCAATATACCAGATAGTCGACGGTCTAAGATGCCAAATAGTGCTCCCTCATACGAAATGGCCTAAGCTGCCAAATAGTGCTCCCCAAGATACTAGATAGGCGACGGTCTAAGCTGCCAAATAGTGCTCCCCAAATAAACCAGATAGTAGATGGTCCAAGTTGCCAAATAGTGCTCCCCAAGATACCAGATACGCAACGGTCTAAGCTGCCAAATAGTGCTCCCAAATATACCAGATTGGCGATGGTCTAAGCTGCCAAATCGTGCTCCCCATTATACCAGATAGTAGACGGTCCAAGCTGCCAAATAGTGCTCCCCAATATACCAGATTGGCGATGGTCTAAGCTGCCAAATAGTGCTCCCCAATATACCAGATTGGCGATGGTCTAAGCTGCCAAATAGTGCTCCCCAATATACCAGATAGGAGACGGTCCTAGCTGCCAAATAGTGCACCCCAAGATACCAGATAGGCGACGGTCTAAGGTGCCAAATAGTGCTCCCCAATATACCAGTTAGGCGACGGTCTAAGCTGCCAAATAGTGCTCCCTCATACACCTCTTTGGATAACAATATTTCCAAGATCATCTGTCATCATCTGAAGCAAACAACCAAGAAAATCCCCCGGGGCTGACCCGACCCACTTCCATCTTTCCTGGTGTTGATGTGCAAGGAAATGGCAATAAAAGGAGACGTGGAAGCATTAGCAACAATAACGCCGCGTTGCAGACGGCGAGTCACGCCATGCGCCTCTCATCGTTCGCCGCACGCTTGCATGCTGGCGAGAACGGGCTTGGAATGAAAAGTCATCCTGCACACAGAGAGACGGATGTCCCACACGTAGGACAACAGGAAGTGGACTCTCGTTACCTTTGCACACTCGTTGTCTTCACATCCACTTGAAATTCCGCTCACTCATGTTCGACTTCCACGAGTGACCTTTGCCGCCTCGTCCCGCTTGAGCAGCGATGGCGTCTCTCAGCAAACGCTTGACTTTTTACAGCCGGGTGGGGGGGCGCGGACGGGGGTCTCTGAAAGGTCGCCTCCCTGCACCCAGATTAGACCTCAGTTGTCGTACTTTTGGTTAACATTTCGTTGTTGGAGCACAAAGGGGCAGGGAATTGATACGCACGATGGTCGCGGAAGCTGCGCTGACAGGTGGAATATTCATCCTTCCTCAAAATCTTTGATGGTCATCACTGTCAGGAAAACATACTCTGTGGTTTCACTGATGGAATGTTAATCAGTTACAATCATGCACTAACGAACGGTGGAGTTCCGCATAGTACCAGTGCCATGTGACTATGCAGATGAAGTACTGGTATTAGTATATTTCTATCACTACGTGGCAAACAAGTTACCAGTAGGTGCAGTAGATTCTCAGAAAACAAACAAGATCCAGCATTTAGGATATGCACGCTCTTAAGGCTGTGCAATTGGGCAGTTTCTTGGTTTTGCTTCAGAAACAGCAGTTTGGATGTCACCCTGCAAATTGTCGGTAGGATTACGGTCCTGGTCCATAACATTCATTTTTTTGGTTTGGAACCAAGCTTTTGTTTGTTTATAAGTGTGTTTGCGGTGATTGTCTTGTTGAAGCAGCCATTTCAAGGGCATGTCCTCTTCAGCATAAGGCAACATGACCTCTTCAAGTATTTGGACATATACAACCTGATCCATGATCCCTGCTATGGGATAAATAGTCCAACACCGTAGTAGGAGAAACACGCCCACATCAGGATGCTTCACTGTCTTCACAGTGTACTGTAGCTTGAATTTATTCATTCATTCATTTTCTATGCCACTTATCCTCATTAGGGTTGTGGGTATGCTGGAGTCTATCCCAGCTGACTTTGGGCGGGAGGCAGGGTACACCCTGGACTGGTCGCCAGCCAATCGCAGGGCACAGATAGACAAACAAAGACATACAAACATCCACACTCTAATGGACAATTTAGAGTGGCCTATGAAGCTAACATGCATGTTTTTGGAATGTGGGGGGAAACCGGAGTACCCGGAGAAAACCCACACACGCACGGGGAGAACATGCAAACTCCACACAGAGATGCCCAACGGAGATTTGAACCCAGGTCTTCCAGATCTCCTGACTGTGTGGCCAATGTGCTACCCACTCGTCCACCGTGCGGGTTTGTGCGGGCTTGAATTTAGAATTGTACAAACTCTCTCATCAGTCCACAAAATCCATTTCTCTTTGGCCACTTGATGCTTTCTTTTAATTTGGAGGGGATTCTTGTAAATGGATTAGAGTCACACAGACGTCTTCCAACTGTCACAGTACTTACAGGTAACTCCAGACTGTCTTTGGTCATCCTGGACCTAATTTGCCAATCTGGTTGTTCTTCCATCCATTTTGATAGTTGCCTTCTGTTTTCTGCCACATGTCTCTGGTTTTGCGCTCCATTTTAAGGTACTGGAGATCATTCTAGCCGAACAGCCACATTTATGTTTTGCACTTTTTTATAAATCTTCCCTTCTCCAATCAACTATTTAATCCAAGTACTCTGTTCTCCTGAACAACGTCTTGAAGGACCCATTTTCCCCGGGCTTTCAAAGAGAAATGCATGTTCAGCAAGTGCTGCTTTCATCCTTAAATGGGGGCCACCTGTTTTTTTTTACTACATTGATCCCTGGCTCGCTGCAATTTTGTGTGGCATGTGAGTCTGCCCTTGCTTGTCTCCCTCCGCTCGCATTTCCTGTATGAGCTAACATTTTCTTTCAAACCCCTCATTCTTCTCAAAGAACCTGCCTCAGCTCTTGTCTGTTTGGGAGCCAGCGGCAGTAACAGAGCAAGAACCCTGAGAGAACCCGGAGCGATACCATCCGATAGACAACTTTTGTGCGGGCAGGAACCCCCGCTGCTTTTGAAGGTGGTGACGCTCATTCTTTGAATGCTTCACTGTCACCTACTTATGATCACAGATATGAACCCATCTTCAGAATCACCAGAGATCTATTATAATTATTACAATTATTACAATTAACTTTGGCACTTTAGCGCTGTTCATTTTTATTAAATTATTAAATTAACTCATTTAGCCATTTTTCAAAAGACGATAGACTATTGTGTTCTATGTCTATATAAACACGGACCCTACCAAAAGCAGGAGTAGACTTCGGCCATTAATCCCTAAAAAAGGTTCTGTCCTTTATTAATCAGCAGTAGAGCATAGGTGTGCGCTTGTGTGTGTGCCCGTATGCGTGTGATGCAATTTCCCTACAATGCCTGACCTTCCGCACCTACACGTTCTTCCACTTCCTCCTTGCTGTCATGTATGTTTTTTCCATTCGCATCCTCTCTGCCCAGCTCTTATCAAATGCATGCATCACCGGGAAGTTTTTACGCCTCTGGCACCACAAAAAACGTAAAAGACGTGTAAATACTTTCGTATTGAACGAGTTAAGGGGAAGATTTTTCTTTTTCAATGGCACGTGTTTGCATTTCTGAGCGTTTCTCGCAAACTGCTGCTTCTCGCTGTCCTTTCTCTGCTGCTGTGTGTCATAAAAAGCGGACAGCGAGCGTCACTTTGACTTCCTGACGGGACAAAGCGGCGCACAGGAGGACGGACTTCTACTAACATGCAAAAGCAATCAGTCCGCCGTGACAGAAATCCACTCATCTCGTATCACCGCCCCTCAATTTCATCTCACGCTTTGGGAGTATGTGCCCGGAAAGAGCTAAAGACCTGACAGGTGTGTGTCGGCCCCGGGATGGCGTTTTCCGCCCCCGCTTATCTTCCCGACAACAGGAAGGACGGGAGCTTCCCTGGTGGGACTGACGCCGTTGTGGCCCGCAGAGATAAGGTTATGAACTGACAATTGGCGCAATGGAGCCGCCTCAGGACACCGGCCCTTCGAGAGCAGACAGGGAGTCAGAATTTTCCGAGAGATTCTACTCCTTCAGTTGGACCCGATTAGGAGATTTAATTAATGATGAGAAGGTAATAGCTGAACCCTCGTAGAAGACAATTTCTTCTAATAGTTCTTGGCAAGACTTGCCGATCGTGACTACCCAGAGTCACAGTGTGGTTTCCGAGCCATGCGATCGGCGGTAGACGTGGTCTTCTCCCTCCGCCAAGTCCCGGAGAAATGCAGAGAACAGCGGATTCCCCTGTACGTCGCTTTCATAGATCTTACCGAGGCGTTCAACCTCGTGAGCAGGGAACCCCTCCTCGGGATACTGATAAAGATCGGCTGCCCACCAAGACTGCAGAGCATGATAGTGTCCTTCCACACCGACAAGAAAGGCAGCACCTTTGAGCCCTTCAGCATCTGCAACGGAGTTAAGCAAGGCTGCGGCCTCGCTCCCACCCTCTTCAGGATCTTCTTCGCACTGATGCTGAATCATCTAAAGCATCTACCTGCGTATTCGGTCAGATGGTAGGCTTTTCAACCTTGCCCGTCTCAGAGCCAAGACCAAGTTTTGCGAAGTGCTCATCAGCGACATGCAGTTCGCCAATTACACTGCCGTAGCAACCCACACGCAACACGTTCTCCAGTTTGGTGGATCGTCTCTCCCAAGCCGGCGAGGACTTCGGGCTGACAATCAGCCTCAAACCAGCCTCCTGGGACAAGGCACTGAGACGCCGCCGAGACACCGTCGTCAGTAACTGAACTGAGTGGCAAAAAATATGGCAACAAATATAATGGTCCTAGAATGCATCCCTGTGGCACACCAGATGACAGTAATTGTTAAAAATCATTAATTGTCACTGCAAAAGTCCTGTCTGTCAAAAATGACTTAAACCACTGATAAATGGACTCACAAATCCAATGGTCTGAGCCAAACGTCGGCAGAGGATGGAGTGGCCCGAAGTGTCAAATGCAGCAATGAGGTCAAGCATCGCCAGTCAAGTGGAGTCAAGTACCAAAAGGATGTTGTTTTGAACTTTAAGTAGTGCAGACTTTAACTTTTAAGTAGTGCTGTGTCGCGATCTAAAACCAACCAAAAATGACGGCATCGGAACAAAAACCACCTTTTCTAAAACCTTGGATAAAAAATGACAGGTTAGAAACAGGTCTGAAATTACATAAAACAGTTGGGTCACGTGGCCTAACCATCGCATGTTTAAAAATGGTCAGAACCACCCAGAACTAAGAAACTGTCATGACCCAACAGTGTTCATAGCATCTTTCAGCACTTCGGGAGGAATAACATCCAAACAACGAGAGGAATGTGGCATTTTGTTGCCGGTTTCAGTGAGTTGGGCCAGAGAGACTGGCTCAAAGCTTTCAAACAGAACCCGGCCTTCAGGGGTATGTGAACTGACACCCACCCCCCTACTGCACAAAGACGTTCTGTTTGACAGCGGCCACCTTATCAGTCAATGTAAAGCCATAAAACGGCCACAAGGGGGCAGGTGTGCGTTCGATAAGCGCTCGGCAGAGCTCGTGTGAATGTAAAAACACATGCGACAGCAAGGAGGAAGTGGAAGAGTGTTGAGGAGTGTAGCATGCAGAAGGGGATGCAATGTAGGGGAATTTTAATTTAATAATGTGTGCAAATGTGTGCACACACAGTTTAATTCCACACTTTTTTTTTAACTTTTTTTTTCCAAACTTTCCTATCGAAAAATATGTTCAGACATAATATAATGCTATTTACATATTCTTAAAACTATATTGATAATCTTAGTCAGTTCATTCATTTTCTATACCGCTTGTCCTCATTAGGGTCACGGGCATGCTGGAGCCTATCCCAGCAGACTTTGGGCGGGAGGCGGGGTACACCCTGGACTGGTGGCCAGTCAAACGCAGGGCTCATATAGACAAACAAACATTCACACTCTAATGGACAATTTAGAGCGGCCAATGAAGCTAACATGCATGTTTTTGGAATGTGGGAGGAAAGCGGAGTACCCGGAGAAAACACACACGCACGGGGAGAACATGCAAACTCCACACAGAGATGCCCGACGGAGATTCCAACCCTGAACCTCCTGACTGTGAGGCCAACGTGCTACCCATTCATCCACCGTGCTACCCTCTTAGTCAGTTTGCTTCTAGTAATATTTTGACTTTATTCCAGGAAGTATTATAACGTTTCCAAAAATGACAGCTTTATTTTGTTTTGTTTGTTTCTCATTATATTACAACTTCACAAAAAACTTTTTTTCTTGAATATTTCAACTCTGTGCTACTAAAATACTTTTCCTCATAATATTACTGAGTAATACAAAATACTTCCTCATAATATTACACGTTGATTCTCATTTCCACTTTATTCTCCTAATATTTTGACTATTCTTGTAACATTTTCCACAAGTTTTCAAAACTTTATTCATTGTTTTTTCTTTCATTTTTCCATTTATGCTACTGTTGTTGGTTTTTTTTTTTTAGTGTTTTTGTAAAATTATATTTTAAGCATATGCCTCGGGCTAATAGACAAAAAATACACAGCCTAGGGCCGCAGGACGCCCCTGGCTCCCGCACTTTTGACACCGGTGGTGTAGAAGTTATACAGAAGTTTCACCTTCGCGTCTCATAGCAGCTATGGTGCGTTCAAGGACATCTCAACGCTTGTTCAAAACACATTTTCAGAGATAAACACACATGAACAGAGAGAGAATTCGCCTACTTTCAGACATTGATTTTTTTTCATGGATATTTTTGGAGCAAAAGTTTGCTGAAAGGTGGCTATGCGGGGATCTCCACGCTCCTCAGTGTTTGCTCGCTCTGATGAAGTCTCCTGTGAAATTTTAACACATGAACAAAAGTCACACTGGTCATTAGTATGCATGGCCAAAACTGCACGGAATCCTATTAAGTGCATTTTAATCCTGAATAAAATTCATTTCTAAAGCATGCACTACAGGCAGAACAGGACTACACTTGCAGTGAGCAATGAGCTCCTCGGGTGTGTGTGTGTGTGTGTA
>QODF01000057.1:2235504-2277130 GCA_024372805.1 Oostethus manadensis
GCTCCTTCAAGCCATCTGAGGTTCAGAGGTTTAGACTCCCTGAAAAAAAACGTTCAGAGGAAATCAAACATTGGAGCGCTAACTCAGATGGTTACGAAACTGCGGTGTGGTGTTCCTCAAGGTTCTGTTTTGGGTCCTGCTCTGTTTGTGTTGTATTTGCTCCCCTTTTGGTATGATCATCCTAATTTCGGTAATGTTTCTTACCACCTGGTTGCTCGTGATATCCAGCTTTGCTGCTCCTTCAAGCCATCTGAGGTTCAGAAGTTAGACTCCCTGAAAAATCGTTCAAATGCGAACACAACAAAAACACCGATTATTGCCCCAGATGACTTATTACGAACGATTGAACAGAACTTGGGTTAGGCTAGTCGTCCAAACCATCCCTAAGAAACTTGGGAGTTATTTTTGGCAAGGACATGTACACTGTAAACAAAGTTTCAAAACTCAGAAATATGGTGTCACACCATGATTTCAAGCTAATCGTTCTTCTCCAAGTCTTCTCTCATGTTTAGGAGATGTCTCACTTAGAATTAGTGCAAAATTCTGCAGCAAGGATTGTGAGCCTCACAAATAGCAGGGCAGAAACTGTATATGCCCCAAACAAAAAACTCTTCACTGGTTGCCTGGTGTCCTGTAGGAGAAATTTTAAAATTCTGGTTCTCACATTTTGAGCGGTGTGTGTGGTCCAGCTCCTTCTTGCATTAGGGATTTGATTCAGCCCTACAACCCAGTTCGCACTTGGAGCTCTGAGGATCAGAACCCGCTGATGGTTCCACGCACTCGCTTCCGGATTTTTCCAGGCGCAGGGTGCTACACTTTCTCATGCACTCCAAATCATGAATGCAGTAAAAGGAAGTTGTAACATAAAATGACTTCACAGCTTCTGTCCATTGATTGGCTGCTTCCAATGAACACCCCGTCCTCTTCCCATCATTTACTGAAGCATTTGTAATTTTTATGCTCTTCATCCATCCTTACTCTGTGTGTGTGTCAATCCAGTTGGAAGAAAGTTATTGAAATGCAAAGGCTTGATGTAATGAATGGAAATTTTCATCAAAACATTTTCCTTCTTTGTTTGTCCCCACAGGGAGCCTCTGATGGGCAGCCTGGCTGTTTGGGTTGCGGTCCTGGCCGCCTTGTCAGGCTGCTGCCAGGCAGGAGGACAGAAGAGCGGTCGCAGAGGCGACCTGGATGATGGGCCGCCATCTACGGTAATGAAAAAAAAAACAACTATTGTCCCATTCTTCTCAAGGCATTAAATCGTTTGCAACATATTCAGCTTGTCTGAGAAGATATTTCATCTTTCATCCGAGCAGGCATCTTCAGCTAATGCTCAAAGTCTAGATAGAAGAGCAATAGTTTCAGTCCTATCTGGTATTTCCATGCTCTTGACCAGATAGCACAGCTCTAGTCGCAATTGTATTTCAATTTTTCATGCTCACGACCAGGTAGGACAGCGCTAGTCTGAATCCTGTCTACAATTTTCATGTTCATGACCTGATAGGACTGCTCTAGTCTCAGTCTTGTCTAGTCTTTTTGTGTTCACAACCAGATAGGACAGCTCTAGTTTCAGTCATATTTAGTTTTTTCATGACCACAACTAGGTAGGACAGCTCTAGTCTCAGTCCTAGCTAGTATTTTCCTGCTCAGGCCAAGAAGGACGGCTCTAGTCTCAATCATATTTAGTGCTTTCATGTTCACAACTAGAAAGGACAGCTCTAGTGTCAGTAAATTGGGGTTTTTTTCATCCTCACCCTTGGATGGATAGAACAGATCTTGTCTCAGTCTTATTTTTGCTTTTTATGTTCACAACCAGATAGGACAGTTTTAATCTTTGTCCTTGTAGTATTTCATGCTCACGAGCAGAAAGGACAGCTCTCTACTGTAGTATTTTCATGGTCATGTCTAGATAGAACAGATCGAGTTACAGTCCTAAATAATATTTGCATGCCCACGACGAGATACAGTAGGTCAACTCTAGTTGCAGTCCTATCTAGTATTTGTATGCTGACGACTGCGTTGGTCGGCTTTAATTTCAGTCCTCTCGAGTCTTTTCATGCTCACAATCAAAGAGAGCACCTCTTGTCTCATCCCTACCTAGTCTTTCGTTTTAGACCTGGATAAGACTGAGACCAGAGCTGTCCCATCTCTTGGACTAAGACTGCAGCTGTCCTATCTAGTCACGAGCATGAAAATACTAGCTAGGACTGAGACTGGAGCCGTCCTGCCTAGTCATGACCACGAAAATACGAGACACTTAATGATGTAAGAATACAATGACGTGGATGAATGATAACAATCATAGATACGTTTACATTCGCTTGGCGCCACAAATAGCATCATCTTTCTGGGAAAAAGCTATCAAACTGCCACTTAAGGATGTCTGAGTGTCGTAAATCCCAGACTATGTTGTGAAATCTTACGGTAGCGCGACATATCGTATAGATTTGAAAAATCCAAGTGGCTCCTTCCCTCCTTCTCGTGTACTGAAAAGATGAGCTTGAACCCCTGAATTGATGTCAAAGTGTCGTAAATCAACCGGAGCTCCCGAGCTAACACATAAAAATGAGTGTCCTTCTATACGAGCTGGAGAAAGGAGGCAGGCGGTTGTAATGTAGACGCTAGAAACTGTAAAAGTGGCCGCATTTTATGTGCTGGGTTATTTGAAGACGTTCTTATGTCTGACATGCATTGTGTTACGCCAGCAAAGCCTTTTTCGAAACGCGGCCGACGCACTCATGAGTGAAAGACTCAACCTGCGCCTGCACTTTCGGTTTAGTCTCTGATGCAATGTTTACTGTGCTTGATTAGTTAGCCCGGCAGCATCTGCAGAACGAACCGACAGGAGGTCTCACTCTTGCTTTAACAGCTGACCGAGCAGGATGACGTTGTTTATTAAGGATGGGAACAGACCAGGGGCGTCCAAAGTGGGGCCCGGGGGCCATTGGTTGCCCGCAGCTGTTTTATTTATATGTAATATAATCATATAGGCAACAATAAAAAGTCATCATTTTACCAGAATAACAACATAATGTAGCATCAAGTTGAAATATTAACGACAAAATACATTTTGTTTCAACGTCATGATGTCATTTAGACGAAACAAAAATATCATAGAAATTACAAGAAGGAAGTTGAAATAGTAGCAGAAACGGGAAAAAACTGTAATTTCACCAGAATAATTTTGCAAGAATAAACTCGTAATATTCGTTCATTAGTCATTTTTGGCATAGTCAGGTTGGGGAAAATATTATGGGAAGAAAATCTACAAGTTATATAATAAAATAAAATAAAAAAATCTTTCATGACTTTTTAGCGTATTTAGAAAATATCAAATTGCCTATGCGTCCAGTTTGTGGCCCTCGCTGGCGGACGTTTGAACGCCCCAGGAATAAACAGACGGGCTTTTCATCCGAACCAGAACGGATTGGGTTCCGGCTCTGTGTTGCTGTCGTTGCTGCGCGAAGTCGACCCGGAACGGGTGGCGTAAATCCTGGTGGCGAAGGTACAAAGCAATCCAAACAGCACCTGTCGTCTTTGCATGTTTACTGTGCTTCGCCAGCGTGCGATTGCTTCTGAGGATATGAAAGCAGCCCGCCGGGCTTGGCTTTGGCGACCCAAACTCAGCCGGTGTGATGAGCTCACCTGGAGAAAAATTGAGGCCAGACGAGGTTTGCCCTCGTCAAGATTGCGGCCCGCGAAAGGCTGCGGTTCTGGTTTTTACAGAACATCCGACCTTCCTGATGCGTGGCTACATACGCCGTCGTTCTCAGATGTCCCGTACGACGTAGTACCATGAAGGACGCAAACCTTACACTGCCATAGCTAAAGTGCTAACATAACGGCTAACATGCTAGGTTTCACGGAAGGAAAAAAAAACACACAAACACATTTTTAGCCCCTGTGTCTGGAGCCGACGGACGGAGAGCTGGCTGCATTTTACGACGTGTAGTGAAGCCTGTTTTTTTTTACCTTTCTCCATCAAGCCAAAGGCCAAAAAGTCAGGGAAGTGATAGATTGTTGATGCTTGGAGACACATGCAGTCATAAACATAAACATATACAATATTAAAATATTGCAAAAAATGTTTTATTCATTTTTAAAATAATTTTTCAAAAAATTATTTCTTTTGGCCCTGTGATTGACTGGCGACCAGGCCAGGGAGTACCGCGCCTCCCGCCCGAAGTCAGCTGGGATAGGCTCCAGCATACCCCCAGCGGGATGGGTGGATGGATTTTGTTAAGCAAGACAGTGGTCTTCAAACTGGGGGGCGCCCGGGGGTAAGGTGGGGGAGGGGCTACCACAAACACGTTTCATTATTACCGTATTTTTCCGGAGTAGGGGGGCGCAGAAAATCTTTTTATCTCCAACGGGGGCGCTGCAAAAACAGCTTGGGAACCCATGTGCCAAGAAGTGATGTATATTTAGGACAATCTACTTAAGTCGTTGCCATTTTTCCACCATTTTTGCTGTTTTTTCCAAATATTTCATTATTTTTTAAAACTATTGTTCATAAAAAATGTATCCTAATATTTTGACTTTATTCCCATCATATTTTAACTTTTCCCCAACCTCATTTTCCGAAATGATGTTATTTGGTGTTTTTGTTTCTCATAATATTACATTAAAAAAATAAAGACACAAATTTTTTACCTCTTTTTTTCTGGTCACATTAGTAGTTTATTTTTTTTCAGAAAATTTCAATTTCATGTTGTTATACTATGTAATGTTTTGACTTAACTTTTATTTTTTATTTACTGTCCATTTTTTAAAATTTATATATGTTTTAACAAATTTAAATTCTTGCAAATGTTCTTCCGGTAATTATGACTTTATTAACATAATATTTTGACTTTATTTCCGTAATATTTGAACTTTTTCCCAAGCTCTTTTTCCAAAAATGACAACTTTATGTTTTGTTTTTCATAATAATACAAAAAACAATTTTTTTTCCTGTACTGTTACAACACGATGCAATTAAAATGACATAAATATTGTTCCTCATCAAAGTATGAGGATGTAAAATCGGACTTTTTTTCTATATAACTTTTTGATTTTTTAAATATTTGTGTGATTATGGTTATATTCTAAAATCTACATTTGTCTTTGTTTTTCATTATATAACCACCTAATAGTAACAACATTGATTTGCAACCTTACGCCACAAAAATGACTTGATAGATTAAAATATTTTGACTTTGTTCTCGGAAAATTGCTGCTGATTTTTCCATTTTTGCAGTTTTTTTTTGTAGTTTTCCTAGAAATGAAACGATCTTTTCTGTTGATTTGGGCGGTTTTCCTCGGATTCACCTGGAGGCCTCCTCCGACTAACACCGGCCGCCTCGTTGGCGAGTCCTCCACAGGTGCTTGTCTTCCTGCCTGTCCACCTCGTGGGCTGCCCGTCATCACTTGCACTGGGCGAGGGGGGAGGGGGAACGGCACAAATTGTAGCCGTTTGCCTCTGCAATAACATCTAACGTGTGTGTGTGTGTGTGTGTGTTGCAGGAGACGGGGAAGGCGGGCGGCAGCTCGGATCAATGTGAGTACACATCCTGTGTTTAAATCAAACAGCGTTTTTGTCCTTTTTTTGCTGCCGATTGCTGTGACATTCGCTCTGCCTTTCAAGTCGCAAAAGAAAAAAAAGGGTTTGAAAGCCAAAATTGCCTTCCGAAAACAGAACGGGTGATTTGTCCCTGAGGTGTCTGGAGGTGAAATCTGCAGGAGTTGCTCCCCATCTTGGGGAAAATTAGCGGTTGGCTAGCTTATGGGCTGGTGACTGAAAGCAGGGGTGTTTAAACTGCGGCTCGGAGTCTTTTTTGGTCCATGACTTGTCTCACCGCGCCACTGTTTTTGACCTAATTAATTTCTTTTGTCCCAAACGTTGAAACGTTAATTTTACCAAGAAATAACATCATAATATTATGATTTTTAATAGCTTGAATTTTATATATTTTTTTACGTTTTAATATTACAGAACACATCAAATAAAATTTTAATTTTTGAAAAAAAATGTTTTGGGAAAAACTTTTTATTTTACCGGAATTAGGTCAAAATATTACTGTAACGGAGTCAGAAATAAGAGAAGAAATTATTTAATACTATTCTAATAATTATTCATGATTATTTTTTTGAATTAAATTAAATAATATTTTTTTTAAGTTTTGATATGAAAAACAACAAATAAAATTGTAATTTTTGGTTAGAGTAAAAGTTAATTATTATAAATAATTATTATAATATTATTATAAATATTATAATTTTACCAGAATTAAATCAAATATATTATGGGAATCAAGGGAGTCATAATAAAAAGAATAATACAATAAAAAAAAGAGATAATTAAAAAAGATTATTTTGACGACAATTAAAATATGAAGAGATAGAAATTTTATTTTTAACAAGAAATAACATCACAATATTAAGAGGAAATTGGTATTTTGAAATATTAAATTATATTTTATTAAGTTTTAATAATACAAAAAATTCATTTTTCGGAAAAAGTTATTATTTTACCAGAAATAGGTGAAAATATTGTGGGAGTCATAATTAAGAGAAAAAAATTTACAAGAATAATGATGGAACTGAGGGATAATAAAATAAAATAAAAACAACAACAGCAGAAGTGGGAAAAAAACTCTATAAAATGACAATATTAGGAGAAAAAAGTTAAACATTTTATGGGAATAAAGTCATATTGTTTGGCGGGAAAATCCTTTCATTTCAAAGCATAAAGTTGAAACATTAAAGACCAAAATGTCAGAATATGATGAGAAACAAAACAAAAGAAAGCTGTCCTTTGGAAGACAATGGGTTGAGGAAACAGCTGTAATATTTCGGGAATTAAAATTTACATTGATTATTTTTAAAAAAAGTTGAAATATTTGGAAAAAAATGGGATAATGTTTTTCACCTACATGACAAATCTGAGGTGCAGTTTTTTCTTGATATGTCTACATATACATATTTATATTTATTTGGCATAATTGTACAAAATATCAAAATGCAAAGTTGCATCCTTTCATTTTTCTCGATGTGGCCCTCGCTGGGAAAGAATTTGGACGCCCCTGCTTTTGCGGAATGCAGACTTTGTCCTCTTTATTCGTCCCGCCTCCTCCCGAAACCTTCCCGTGGCTTTTCGCTCTTCCCGCGTGCCGTGGAGTGGGAAAGTCATCCTTTTGCGGCGTTGCGAGGCTTCGTCTCCAAATTTCTCCTCTCAGCTTTCGAGGAGAGAAGGAAAAAAAGTTTTCCCGCCACCGATTCCCCATCTCGCCGCTTCCCCGGCAAACACCTGCCGCTTACCATTCCCGCGCAGACTGGCGCTATTCCTGACAGGAAACGGGTGTTTCTCTGGCAGGCATCTCCATAACCGTCCAAACGCACGCTCGGGCCGCGCGGTCGCGTGGAGACACAAAGAAAGTCGACGAGAGAAGAGAAGGACGCCCCGAAGGAGACAAAGTACCGTAGTGTAGTATTTTTTGTCGTGTACTGCGGCTCGCCGTGCAGACTGGCGTGCGAACGCATGGCGGGAAATTTGCCTCCTTTGGGCCCTTCAGCCGATCGGCCGGTGTTGCGCCTGTGCTAAATTACAAATGGCCGCATTTGCTCTGTACTGCTTCCCTAGCTTTTTATACACTGTATGTAATACCGCTACATGCATAAATCATAACCATAATGCACATGAACATACGATATGTGGTATATCGTATGATATGATATATGACATGATTTATGATATGGCATAACATGATATATGACATGATATATAACAATATGATATATGACATGATATATGATAATATGATATGATTTATGATATGACATAACATGATATATGACATGATATATGACATGATATATGACATGATATATGATAATATGATATGATATATGATATGACCTAACATGATATATGACATGATATATGACAATATGATATATGATATGACAAGACATGATATATGATAATATGATATATGATATGACATGACATGATATATGATATTCGATACATGACGAGATATATGATACAATATATGATATATTACATGATATATATATATATATATCATATATGATAATAATATGATATGATATATGATATGGCAACATGATATATGACATGATATATGTTATATGACATGATATATGATAGAATATATGATATATGACATGATATATGATAATATGATATACTGTATGATGACATGACGTGACATGATATATGATATGATATATGATATATATGATATGATAAATGATTTGACATTATATGACATGGCATAACATGACATGACATGATATATGTATGTGATATATCACATGATGTTTGATATGATAATTTATATGACATAACATGATATATGATACGATACATGATATATGACATTATATATGATAATATGATATGATATATCATGACATGACATGATATATGTATGTGATATATCACATGATGTTTGATATGATAATTTATATGACATGACATGATATATGATATGATATATGATATGACATGACATGATATATATGATATAATATGATAAATGATATGACATGAAATGATATGATATATGATATGATATATGATATGATATATGATATATGATATATGATATGAAATGACACGATATCTATATGATATGATAAATGATACGACATGATATATCATGACATGACATGATATATAATATGATATATGAAATGACATGAGATGATATATATGATAAATGATATATCATGACTTGACATGACATATAATATGATATATGACATGACATGAGATGATATATATGATATGATATAATATGATAAATGATATGACATGATATATCATGACATGACATGATATATGATATATGATATGATATATGATATGACATGACATGATATATATGATATAATATGATAAATGATATGACATGAAATGATATGATACATGATATGGTATGATATATGATATGATATGAAATATGATACGGCAGTGGTTCCCAAACGTTTTTGCAGCAACCCCTTTTGGAGATAGGATGATGTAATGTAATGTGCTCAGTGCTACCTTCCTAGGTGCTATTGTGCTAACAGTTGCATGATAGCAAGATAGCATTGTAGCAATTGCATGCTTATCAAAATGCAAATACCGTATGTACGATTCTTAGCAGGATGCGACACCAGTATAGAAATGCCTTAGCACTTTCGGTGCTCAGTGCTACCTTCCTAGGTGCTAGCGTGCTAACCATTTGCATGTTGGCATTCTGCCATTCTCCTCCTTAAGCTGCAGGCTTTTACATGGCGTGATGCTAAAGTGAAGTTTAAAAGGCAAAACCCAAAACCACCGAGTGAAATGCCGGGACGGATCCTAGCGACGGGCGGCGGGCTTTTTCCGAAGGGGCGCGTGTGCTGCCAGTTCTGATGTGCTGTTGTTCCGGGGCCTTTCTGCGCATGAGTCAGGCTGGCCCGCTTCTATGACAAGCCGATTCTCTCACATGCAAATATTCTGACATTTCACTAACGCGGCGCCGCCCCCTCCTCGGCCTTTTGAAATGTCACCAAATATGCGCCGCTGGCGTCTTCGCCTCGCCTCGTCCCGCCGACAAGCCGCGCATCATTCCCGCCCGCCGGCCCGACGCCAATTCACTCCGCCGCTGGACCTCGACGGCCTCATCACAGTTTGTTAGCGTCACCGATTAAAGCTACAGCAGGAAGCGAGGCCGCTTAAACCCTCAACGCCCCCCCCCCACCCCGCGCCTCATTTCGGTGGTAATTGGGCGAGAATTAGCACGGACGGGCTTGAACGAGACCCGCTAATAAACGCAAACGACTCTGGGATGAAAAGCCCTCAGTGGTACTGATCCTGCTCACTTTTTTCTTCATGTCTTTTTTCTGCCTTTTTTGGTTTTGGTTTTTACACTACTACTACTAATAATACTAATATGTATTATTATCAGTGGTAAGTGAGTATTATTACTGTATTATTAGTATTATAATCATAATAATAATGACTATTATTATTATTAGTAGTAGTATAGGTTCTATTATAAAATTACCATATAATTATAATATATCATCTTTATTAATATATTATTATTACTATCATGAGTTAATAAATATTTCATTAATATTAAGAATCATTCATTCTAAATATTTTATCAAGTGGAGATTTCTTATGAAAATTTTTATTTAGTATTTTTATATAGATTTTTGCTCCAATGTACAAAAAATGGTATTGTTATTATTATTTTAAAATGCATATCCCAAAGCAACAGATTTCGAATCTGTTAGGGTCGTAGTTTTCAAACTGGCGGTATATATATATATTTTTTTAAAATTTTTTCTGCCATGGGGCGCTCAAAATCATTTTATCTCCAAAAGGGGGGGGGGGGGCACTGCAAAAAAAGCCACTGTGTTAGGGTATACAATGCAATATAAAATAGTAAATAATTCATCACTGATAATAGTATTCATATTTTGTAATATTTATTATGAAAATATATAAAAATATTTATTATAAAAAATATATTACATTAAAATATGCTGTCATGCTAACAGTTAGCATGCTAGCACCAATGGAGGTAGCACTGAGCACATTACATTACATCACTCATTGCTTTATATTATATTATTATATAATATTTTTAACAATTAGATTTTGCTATTTTTACCTACATACATATAAGTAACATGCGTAATTAGTTAGTATAAAAATAATAAGTTTTAAACAAAATGACATATAATGTATATATGAAATGATATATACTACTGTTTTATACTATTACTTATATAATATATAATAACAAAATAAAATATGCACAAATACATTATTTTGAATGATTGAAAGGAAAGCAAAAGATTTTTTCCCCAATTTTTTCCCCCCAAATTTTGGGAAAAGGCAAAATGCAAAATGAGAATCATGCAGTTACCCAAAGAAAAAGTGTTCAGAGCAAAACTTTTTTTCTGTCTGCTAACCAAAACAAAACATAGACAAATATGTTTTTGCTAACATAACAAACAGGAACTTTAATGCCAAGTGAAAGCACCAAAATGTCAATTCAAGGCCAACAGATGTCCGCACGCGTCAAGCCGGGAAACGTGTCTAAAATGTGCGAGAACATCTTGGAAAAACAATCAATGAGTCAATTAGTGACCCGTCAGGTTGGCGTCGGGGCGGCTCCATCCTTCCAGACAGGTGGCGCGGCGGCTCGAGCGCTCCTGGGGGGGGGGCGGGGCTCGGGATGGATGCGGGCCAGCCGCTAATAAAGTCCTCGTTTTCAGGCGTGACAGCTGGCGGCGGCGCTTTTAAAAGGACAGCGGCGGCGTGGGCTTTTTTAAACACGCATCAAAAAGTCATGATAAACGAGTGATGCTGTAAAAATGATGAGCGAGCAGGAAGTGAATGGCCCCAAATTGTGTCTAATGAAAGCAATGTTTGCACAAATGGGCAGTCACTGCATGACGTAAACGTGCATAAAACAACACAAACAAGCCACCATGACACTTTGATTTCATATTATATACATTTATAAACACTCTCTGCTAGTGCTAGCGCTGCTAATGCTATTTACGTCCATTCTCGTCTCCAGCCATGGGCACATTGACGCGAGCCCCCAAATAGCTGTCCTCGGCTATGCCTGACGGTAAAGAGAAGCTCATAATCCCAATTTGTGTCTTCATATGTTGATACTGGAGGAACTAAATATCCATCCAAGCCTTTTTGTACACAATCCTTACAAATATAATTCATAATAATGATAAATCATAAAACATTATAATATGTAAATACATCATTTATACATAATACATATATAAATAATATAGAAAATAACAAATGTGCAAATTCAATAATTATTTTAAATATTTTTTTACAGGTGTATCCAGTATATTGTTTAGATTTATGTAAGTATATTGAATAAATAATACACATAATATAATAAAAAATAGGATTTATAATACATTATAAAATAATATAAAATCAATTATATAATATAATTTAACATTATAATATAATATTATTCTTGTACAAATGCAATAATATTATTTATGTTGTAACATAATAAAAAAACATGTGTAAAAATAAATATTATTTTTTATATTACCAAATAATGGACGATATATAATAATAATGATTAGTGTAATTTGTAATAGATAATAACATAGTAATAAATCATTCATTCAAAATAAAAATAATACATAAAAACAAATCTGTACATAAAATATGCAACATAATAATACATACTATTTTTATTATTATTATAGTAAATTTATTTTATTTATTATGGGGTCATTATGGGGTTTGATATGACAAATGATAGCGGCAGTTATCGGTATCGTATCGGTAGAACTGTATCAACAATTCCGTTTTCACCATGCAAACATTTGATACCGTTTTTTTACACGGTACGCACCCTCACCCCGGCCTGCCGTTGTGGGAATTCATTTCCAGCGGCAGGCCGGAGCCGGCGGGAGTTTTGCGAGTCTCCGTCGTAAATCTCCACGAGGAGCGATTTCATTAGGCTGAGCGAGCGTAAAAGTTCCGCCGCCATCGCGGACCTTATCAAAGTCGTAAAAGTCCAAGCGGCTTTGTTAGCGTCGGCGGTGGTGACACGGAATATCTCGGAAAAATGAATCCGGGGCGTCAGTTTGAGAGGTTGAAGATTTGAGGCCCAGTCCAGGGTGTACCCCGCCTCCCGCCCAAAGCCAGCTGGGATAGGCTCCAGCATCCCCTAAGGAGGATAAGCGGTATAGAAAAGGGATGGATGGAAGATTTAAGGCGACGCTTTTGATGGTTCTTGTTAAAAGGCTTTACCGCTCACGTCTCCGCTTGGCGGAGCTAAAGCTGTAAAGGCGGAGTTTAGGACATAAAGGCCATCTGCTTTACCACCCGAAAACACACACACACACACACGCGCGTCATCACGTTATCAACACAAACAACAGCAGGCGGGCTGATTATCTTGTTATCGGAGCCACGCCGGTTTCCTGCAAGGTAAGATAAATGGCGCTGTTAGCGCAGTCACATGACTGCAGGTGCGAAGGAAGCCGTCTTGGGTTCTGTGACATCCCAATAAAGACAAATGCGACGCACCGACACCCTCTGGCAGCAGCCCAAGCCTTTCTGCGCGCAAGCGATGGAGCTGACGCGTAATTAGCGCGGCTGGGGCGGAGGCCCGAGTACACCGCCAAACGAAAAGCGTCGGCTGTTCTCCGCCGCCGAGCCTCGGAACGTCCTCGCTCATTTCTCCGAGAGTCTCGGCTTGGTAGATAAATGCCGGGCGCTTACCGCGCAGGCTTGTTTAACCGAGTGGTGGACGTTGCCGTCGTCACACACGAGCAGCAGCGCCGCCAGTGTCGTAATAGCAGCCCGGTTGCGCAACATTCACGCCGACGTTTTAAAGCGCACGCAGAGCTAGATCAAGCTGCCGGATGTTGACCACACATCACCGCCTTGACATCTTGGGGAGCAGCCTAAGCAGGGAAGTCCAGAGGTCCCTCTCCCCGGCCACTCGGTCCAGCTCTTCCCGGCGGATGCCGAGGCGCTCCCAGGCCAGCTGAGAGACATAGTCTCTCCAGCTTGTCTTGGGTCTTCCCCGAGACCTCCTACCGGTTGGACGTGCCCTNATGGTATGGTGTATGATATATGATATGGTATGGTGTATGATATATGATATGGTATGGTGTATGATATATAATCTGGTATGGTGTATGATATATGATATGATATGGTGTATGATATATGATGTTTAATGGTGTATAATATATGATATGGTGTATGATATATGATATGGTATGTGTATGATATATGATATGGTGTATGATATATGATATGGTATGGTGTATGATTTATGATATGGTGTATGATATAATGAGGATAAGCAGTATAGAAAGTGGATGTATGGATGGATGATATACTGTATGCTATCATATGATATTATACGATACTATTTGACATGATATCGCATGGCATGGCCGGACATGACACCTACATTTCTCTTGGAGATCATCTTTTCATCTCTTGATCTATCTATTTACAGTATCAGTCTATCTGATACAACATGATATGAGTATAATATGGGGGTAATACGAGTACAGTACGGACTTAATAAATGGAATGTGGGGTTTGAGGTAAATCTAAGATTGCAGTTGGAATGGCAGGCCTTGCTGGACGTGGACGTGTGCTTTGTCAGCACGGGTCCGGTAAAAGGTGGATTTGATGTCTTTGCTGAGCCAGGACCGTGCCAGCGCAGAGGGACTAATAATGGGCCGTAATGGAATCAAAGTCAGGTTTGGGGGATGCCATTTGTGTTCGCTACCAGCCTCTCGGCGATGACAGGCCGTCGCTGGCTGTTGGCAGCCCGACTAAGCGGGCGCCTCTGCCAGACTTCAACACGCGAGCTTCCTCTGAAGCTCTTACCGTTTGTACACGCTCCCACCCCACCCCCCTCCCCCCGACGACATGAAGGCGCACGAATGCTGCGGTGACAGACGGGATGATGTACATAAACATCGAAATACGCCGAGAATAACTTCATAGTCCATCTCAGCAGCGTGGGTGCGGGATTCTATTTTTAAACGCCATCCAATGCACAAAGTTCTCAACTTGCTCAGACGACTGAACAGTTTTTATTCAGGAGTCATTATTATGACGAACCCAGCATTACTCTGTACAAACCACTGTATGACGGCACCGTTCAAGCGTGACTACAAACAATAACAGGGTATATATAGTCCCTCTTTCCTCGCCAGACCCCCCAGGGGAGTCCCACCCCACTAAATGGATTATGAGATGCGGAGGTAATACGCGTACGCTGGATTGTCTAACAAAGCATTTTGACCACGACCCAAAACGGGGCACCACAAATACAAATGCCCCCCCCCCTCTTACCAGGTGTCCTACTTTCCCCTCAGTGGCGGCCGCTGATCATTCAAGGAGGGGAAGCTCATTTTGTTTCCCGGCCTACATCGTGAATGGGATCATTTATTTATATGTCAATCCCGCCCTGCGTTCCTCGTCGTTTTTAACGACGACATTGTCGCGGGTGGTGGGGGGGGGTTGGGGGTGGATTTTGGGGGTAGCGTCTCCGGATCGGTTCAGAGCAACTTATACTTTAAGATCGCCGATTCCCTCATTCCACTGTCAATCAAAATGGGATTCCGGGGTTCAGACACATCATCCTTACACCTGCCCCATGGAGCCCCAGAGAGGCCGAGCGCCCGATGGGCGGGACTAAGCCCAGCGTTTATCTAGTGACCGTCCAGTTTTGCGCGGCGGAACTCAGTAGACGCTCAGCGTGAGACTGTGGAAAAAAAAAGAAGTGGAGTGAAAAAATGTACACACAGCGTTACAGGTTTCAGCACTTTTGTTTGGACATTTTAGGGGAAGCTGAGCCCCCCCTGCAGTCAGAGATTTTGTCGGTGTTGCGTCTGTGGAATGATCTTTGACACATTAGGCTCTGGCAAAAAAGCAAACTCGGCTGACAGGTGAGAACGTGCCTTTTGGGTGTCGGCGCTTCGGCGAAAGTTGCGCCGATGCGTCTGGCAGTGGCAGAAATGGGTTCTCATTGGCTCGCCCCCCCCCATCCCCCGGAATGGCAGCTGAA
The DNA here is from genome assembly GCA_024372805.1 of Oostethus manadensis. Taxonomy (NCBI): domain Eukaryota; kingdom Metazoa; phylum Chordata; class Actinopteri; order Syngnathiformes; family Syngnathidae; genus Oostethus; species Oostethus manadensis. The sequence goes on from QODF01000057.1 coordinate 2,251,092, forward strand.
TTATCGCTTCTTTCACCGACAGACAGCTCATTCCCGTGCGTCAAACTACGCACGCTCGCCGCACAATCTGATCTGTCGCTCGGCCTAACCGCCGCTGCTTAGTATGGCAAGTAGCGATTTCATTACCCGTCGCCCCCCCTCTGTCTTCCCCCGCGGATGTCCTTAACCAATGACACCCTGACTCGCTCAGCAGCCCGCCCGCCCCCGCCGGGGCCGTCCTCGCAGATGCATTTCAAAAAAGGTGAGCGTCCTCGGTGGGCGCACCTGGGAGCCCGCAGCACCATTATGTACGTCGTTTGCACAAATTGCTCCATTTTGTGTTTGAATGCGAAAGGCGGCGGCCAAATGCCACAGGAGAACGTATCCCTCGCCTCCTAATGGAGCGCTGAAGATGCGGGGTCTCCGCTCACAGCCCGGCTCGGGTGAAATTGTACGGAAAAGCAAACATGTTCTTGTGTGAAATAAAATGACTCCGCATCATGCAATAATTAAAATGTACCACCTTTACAACAGTATCCCGATAAGGTGAGCCGCTAGCATTTCATCAGAGTGCTGCCGACACCGAGGGAGCTGTGGTGCTTTAGGGTAGTAGCAGAGCAGTATAGAGTTACTGTCCACTGGAAAATGCGTCTTAATAGCTGTCAACACAAGTGAGTAGCAAGATGATTGCGTTTGGAGGCTGCACGAGTGCCACCATCACTGGGGAGCTGCGGTTCACCAAGACGACAGATGCATTCCAACATGTACAGGTGGGATCGCGGCATGTTGGACACCCTCTGCACCTTCACTTTCAACTTCAGAAGGCCCCACGGGTGTCCAATTAGTTGTGTTCAGGTGTGGAGGACTCATACGTCCGCTCCCTCACCGTCATCTTCGGTGTGTCTGGACTCTTTATGTTGGAAAATTACCTGTTTCTACTTCTCAGTGTCACAGCACATGGACTTGTCCGCTAAATGAACCGTGGCTCTTCAGTGCTGGCAGCACTCGTGCAGCCCAAGACCTTAACATTGTCAACACCACCGAGATTGGTCTTCGGAATGTCGGAGTGCATGTTGGAATTTATGTTTCCCCTCAATTTATTGCGGCTCTTTAGCGTTGGCAGCATTCGTGCAGCCACTGAGCCATTGTTACCACCAAGGCAGTAGATCCTGAGAATTTTACAGTACATGCTGGACTTCATGTTTCCCCTCAATGAACCGCAGCCCCTCTGAGCTGGCAGCACTCGTGCTGCTCGTGACCCATGACGCTGTCACCACCAAGGCAGTAGATCTTGAGAATTCAGGCACGCCGCGTCTGGCTGAAAAACAGATGCAACTCTTCTGAAGCGCCCACCTGAGAGCAGCAGAGGCGCATCGCACCCCCCCCCCCACTCCTTGACGCCGTCAAAGCGACGCTGACGGATGAAACGTCCGGGCGAAAAAACGCACAGCGGCTGTTGCCCTTTATTATCTCCCTGCTGCCGCTTTCCCGCCCATCTGTCCTTAATGTGCGATTGACTGTTGTGATTTGTTTGTCCGGGCGACACCGTAAAAGTTAAGAGCGCCGCCGCTGTCGACGAGCAGTAAACGCGAGCACTCGCGCTGCGTAGCATGTGTCGAGGCGTCGTATTTCATGGAGGCAAGCAGCTCTGCGGCGCACACAGACAATCAGTCACGCTGCAACCGCCTGGAAGGGCCTCCAGTCGGCGGAACGAAGCATCGGGCCAGCCAGCCAGACGTTGCGCTATCGGGTTCATTTTTCACGTAAACGCCGCCGGTCACTGTGAAGCGATGCGCCCGTGACACTGAAGCTCCATTTAGACCACAACGCCACACGGTACTGGTTTTCATGGTAATTTGAAACAGCGTTTTTGGCGCAGCTGCAGTCGTAGAGGAGTCCGTTTTCCATCTCGCTCCGATAAAACTGCTGCGCCAACCAGGGCAACATAATGTGGGTCAATACAGTAATTCTTTCCTTATGGCGGTTAATTAATCACCCCCAGACCCGATTGTGACAAGTGAGGTTCCGTGAAGTAGAATTTATTTTTCATAAATGCAATATTTTGGCAGTTAGCCGCTAACTAAAGCATCCAAACATGTTTACCACCTTCTAAACATGCTTTTAACCATGATTAGAGCCCTCCTGACATGAAATAACACCCCTATGGTCACCTTTGCACTCCTTTTACCCAATGTAGGAGACTTGCGCTCGTGTGTGGCGCGATAAATGTCTGCTAGTGGAGCAGAGTGGGGGCGGGGGCGGACAGGAAGTGATGTCGGGGGTTGAGTTTCAGTAGGCCATGTTAGCAAATTGTCAGTTGTGAGAATATTCTAATCTAGTCTGGTGCTTGTGTGTCCCACGCTCATTACAGTAGCATGACTGACACCCAGTGAGCAGTGTCAGTTCGATATACTATCGCAACGTCTTTGAATGGAAAATGCTTGATTTAGGCTAAAAATACATACCATCGGACTAATAATAGGTTGTATTCAACCACGAAAAATTAATATATAATATATTAATATATTTTTAATAGAGCGAGGTTGTGAAATTTGAAGCGTGACGTGGCAAGGGATTGAAATCTTTATTCTGACCTTAACACGCCGACTGCTCACCTGTACCCACCCACTTCCTCCTTCTCCACCAATCAGGCGGCAGGTGCAGGAGATGATACGGCCAACTGTCAACAATTTTTTTTTTTTAATTTAAGTAACACAATAATTCATTATTACGTACATTTTTGAAGTAATACTAACTCAGTTACTTTTTCAACGCTGCTCTTAAATAATCATTAATACCCCCTTAAAAGTCCCCTTTAAGAACCACCACAGAAGTATTTGTCACATGAGGGCAAGGATAATGCCCTTTCAGCTTGAAAAAGCAAACAATCCCGTTCATACTGCAGTCTTTTCAGCACTCAAGCCGCAGCGCTTCAAAGTACCCGAGGCACCAGACACAAAAGTTAGCATACTCGCTCGCCTCTGTGGGTCCGGCTGCTCAAGTTGCGCACCCTTCTTGAAATCAATCCAGTGACGTCCACGTTTTTCGCATGGGCCCGTGGAATCAGACGCTCGGGTGAAGCAATAATGTTGCCAAAGAGAAGCGCTTTCTGTTTCCGGAAGAGATTAATGAATGCGCGCCTCTTCGGCAAAAATGCTGAGAGAAATGTAATTACCTTCATGTATCATTAATAGCCCATCTCGCTGCTGTTTGGGTGGAGCGGGGGAAGGAGATAGCGCATGATTTAGGCGCATTATGTTTCAATATAGATGTAAATACTTAATATTGGCCCAGAGGAGGTCGGTGGTGGTTCAGCCAGCAGCGGAGGCGCCTTTGTCTCCCATTATTCCCTTTCAAGTGCGAGAAAGCCTTATTTTATTCTCTCAAAAGCCCTTTTCATCACCGTGTTTCCAAACAAGCTCTGGATTCTTTCTGGCTCCTTTTTTTTTTCAATATGCAAATGCGTTAGTGTCTGCGGTGGCTTTTTCTTACTTTTGCACGGAACGGCTCCAACCTCTGCAGTTTTGTTTCCAAGACCGGAGGCTGAGATGCTGCGGTCGTCCTTTGCAGGCCGGTTGTTTTCCTCCACACGGATGCTCTTTCACGCCAGGAAAGGGACTTTTACTGCTTTTACTTTGCGTTTGTCTCATCCAAAACCAGGAGTGTCCAAAGGTCCTTTAGCAAGGGCCACGTTCAAGGATGCAACGTTTGCCTATTTTGTAATGCAACGCATGCAGATATGCATACTTATATGTTGTACTTATCTACATGTGAGCTTTGCCATATGCAATATGTAAACAAAAGTATCAATATCACTCCTTGCTCTTTTTTCCTCCAACTTTCTTCGTAAATAATTTTCGGCACGGCTCCGTTGTCTCCCAACCCGAGGGTTGCGGCTTCCGTCCTCCGTCCATTTGTGATCGTGTCGAAGTGTCCTCGAGCAACGATACTGAACCAACAGTAGCTCCTGATGCTACGTCAACAATCTCGCCGCGAAATGGCCTTAGATGCCGGTGTGGCGTAACGCATCCACATCAAAAAAAAAAAAAGTTAATCATTTCCTGAAATTTTTTTCTTATAATATTATGACTGGGGATGGCCCGATATCGGCATAAAAATGTACTACCGGCCAGTATCGGTACAATGAAAACCAGTGATGATTGCGCTGAGACCGCAATGGACGCTCCCCTTCCTTTCCTCCATTGTACATATATATACATGATACAAATTGTATAATACACAATTTCATTGACTAAATAAGCGCTAGAATACCTTCATCTTCTGTTCAGAGTCAGCTACTTGTCACCGGTAACTGACACCCCGCCAGTACCACGGCGCTCTTACGCAGTCGGACGCTGAGCGTCTTCCGACATCGACGAGGAAGCGTCGAGTGGGTCGTTCCACTGAGCGAAACCGGACGGTCATTGGACAAAGGCTGGGCTCAGCATCTCTGGGGGGTCTATGGGGCGGTGGAATGACCCGGACACTCGGCTTCTGTCTGAGGGATTTTGATTGGCAGTGAAATCCAAGTATGAAGTATAAACCTCCACTCAGAGCATTGTCCAGGTTTTTCATTCCGGCCATATTGGATGTGGCAAGAGTCGGAGCGGAGAAGACGCCTCATTCATGTGCCGTACGGAACTGTACGACTTGTTTTACTGCCCAAACCAAATCCCAGTTAATGACCTGCCATAGCTAAGACATAACAGTTACTTTTGGTAGAACCTGGCCCATAGATTGCAGGTTTTCAGATAAAAACATTGTTTTGAGAGTGTAATTTGCCAACGCTGAGGAAAACACTGTATTCATTCCTTCATTAAATGTTTATGGGGTAAAACAGGGAAATAGCGGCAGGCAGACGCAGTAGTATCTGCGGGAGACTCCATATCCATTAAGGAGACTCCACTAACATTATCACAAACACACTTTTTTGTCTTTCTTTTTGTTTTCCTGTTAAAGTATATATTTTAAATCCTTTTAAGCATTACCGCAACGTCCTTCCTGAGTGCGTTGATTTCAGAAGAAATGCTACACCTAGCGTTCACCTTTCCAAACTCAAAAACTGCAAAATGTAGTGGCGTGAGGCGTGCTGAAGCTAGTAGCTAGCCGTTGTGGTGTGGCGAGGTGTCACTACGCCATAATGTAGTGCTTTGGTGTAAAAATGTTAATAATATTCATTCATTCATTTTCTATACCATCCATCCATCCGTTTTCTATACCGCTTATCCTCAATAATATTAATAATAATGATAATTATAATGGTGTCGCTTGTAGCTTGGTTAATATGCAGGTCACGTTAGGACTTTCCCTGGCAGCACGAAAGAAAAGAAAAGCTGTTTAGTCATTCTTATGAACAAACAAGCCATCAGGATGTACACCACCGTCCCCCGTCTCCTTAATGGTGCCAACGTTATGATCTCCACTGGACTTGGAGGTCCACGACGCACTCTTATCTAACCTGGAGGTCACCTCCCACAGGGGCCTCTAAAAGACTTCTCAGACGCTTGGAGCGCAGCTCTGGCAGGAGGAGCTGAACTTGAGCTCCAGTGCGGAGGATTAGCTTGGAGAGAGTTGGCGTCCTCCTTCGTCGCCCAGAGAATGTTGACGATCTTCCCGCCGTACACATCTTTAAAACGCAGGAAAAGATTTCTCTGCAAGGGACGCCGTCATTTAAAGAGCCCCTAATTTACAAAAGTGACTTTTCAATGATGGTGGGGTGCAGCCTGGGGGGAGGGGGGGGGGGGGGGGGGCTTTTTGCAGCCTGCAGGTTTTTTTAATTGTCCTAAGTAGAACAAGAAAAGTACCAAAAAAAAAGAGCAAAAATCAGCGGTAATTTTACAAGAATTACGTCAAAATATTGAGGGAAAAAAGTATGAGAATAATGTTGTAGTATCACAAGGAAAAAAATGTATTTCTTTTAGTATCAAACTAAAATTTTATAGACAAAAACCATTATTCTTTTTTGCAATAATATGAGAAAGAAACAAAAAAAAATTACAATTAAATTGCAACTAATTCAGTTGTAATTTAGGGGAAATTAGGTTGCGGAAAAGATGTAGTGTTACAATAATAAAGTCGAAATATTATGGAAATAAAATCAGAATTACGAGAAGAAAGTCAAAGTAAAATAATAAATATGAGAAAATGAGTTTAAAATATTTTTAAAAATTAAAAAATCTACAACAAATGAGAAATTTTACAGGAGTAAACTTGTATGATGTTATTTGAGCTGAAATATTATGAGAAACAAATAAAGTTGACATTTTTGGAAAATCAGGTTGGGGGAAAAGTTCTAATGCTGCAAGAATAAAGTCAAAATATCATGAGAATAAGGTCAAAATTATAAGAACATTTACACAAAGAAAGTTTAATGAGAACAAAAATATTTTACACATTTTTTATGAGAAAATTAGAATGTATCAGAATAAACTTATATGTTGTCATTCCAGGTGAAACATTATGAGAAACAAATAAAGTTGGCATTTTTTGAAAATTAGTATTGGGTGGAAAAAAAAGTTATAACATTATAGGGATAAAGTCATAATAAAAAATAAAAATATACATTACATACAATATTAGATACAATATTACATAATATACAACATTATGGGAAACCAAACAAATTAAAGTTGTCATTTCTGGAAAATAAGGGTGGTAAAGTCAAAATTCTAGTCGAACTATTGCGAGAAGAACATTGCGAGATTATTTAAGAAGAAAATATAATATTTGTTTGATGTTTATAATGGTCGTTGTCACCCACTGTGAATTTTTTGAACGTGCGGAGTTTGGGGGCACTAAAAATGATTGGCTTAACGTGACGTTCAAACGCGACGTTAGCACTTTAGCATCTAATAGCTGTGCTGGAGTTGCCAACGTTTGTGTTTCCTGGCGTTCGTAGGAAGAAATCTTGCAAAAATGTGCGTGCAAAGCGGCGCGGCTTCCTCTGTGGCATGGAAATCTGAGGTTTGATTTGTTGTTCGGGGCTATTTATGGTGCGAGGTGCCCGCCGGTAGACACGCGCCCTCAAAGGTTTGTGCTGTCACGGAACAGCAGAGCGAATACACAAACACGAGATGTGACAGATTAAGAAGCTGCTTTGCAGATGGATTTCAGTCCCCCCCCCCCCCGCCGCCTCGCCGGGTCTGCAGACACGTTTCACGCTGGCCGGGCTGGGGAGAAGCCACGCTTACCTTCAGGGCCCAGTGTAGCGCTGCCAGGACCTGCTGGGACGTGCTCAGGCATGCTGGGTAGGCTGGCGTCGGTGTCTCCACGCTCGGACTTTGTTCAAAGGCGCGTCGATGCAATTAAATGAGAGGTACTGAAAATGAAAAGCTCATCCACTGATCCACACAGAGAGCGAATAAATAGGGAGGACATATGTAGACATGGTGGATGTTATGCTACGCCAACGATCCGGGAATTTCTAAACATAGCATATGTTGGCGGCTTTCCGCTCGGGTTGTTTCAGTGTCTACCAAAATATGTGTGTTAGCTTAGCAACCAGTGGATGATTTTGCCTGTGGCACGTTGAAAAAACATAATTATTCCTTATACGGGCAATGGCTCCCAGGAAATGATTGCTCGGGTGTGAGGGAAAGCTAATTTTGTTTAGCAATATGAAGCTGAACTACCCGCCAAACTGTCGTTGCAAAAGTCCGACACCTTTCCAACATCACCTGGTCATGTTGAAAAGTCACCAGAGCAGGGGGCAATCGACCCATAAATGTTGCTACAATGTTGTATTTTCGTGTTAAACGACGCCAACGTGTCGGAAAATCATTTAGGAGTGAGCCCTGAATGCAGTTTTGGGTGGCTCCTCACAGAGCTCCTTTTAACGCCGACATCACACAACCCGGACTTCCTTATACGGGCGACGTTGAGCTTACAGGAAATGTTTGTTCCGGTGTCAGGGAAAGCTAACTTTGTCTAGCAATATGAGATTGTTGCTGAAGTCGGAATGCCTTTCCGACGTTATTTGGTCGTGTTGAAGAGTCAGAAGAGTAACAATAAATCAGTGTCCTAAGGCAACCCAAGAAAACACTGCATGAAAAGACGTAGAGTCTGGAAGTGTTGGAAAGTGCAAAAGGTTTGCCCGAGACCTCCGTGGCGGAACACCGCCTGCTCGGAGCAAGTGCCCGAATACAGTGCACCTTGCTGGGCCACGCCAGGTGGCTCCCTCCCCCGTTATGCTCTGGTTCTCCTGATAGTAGTGATGTGGCAGCAGTGATGTTGGGATATTTGCTTGGGACTAATCAACGGGTACAGTTGGTCACATCCAAATTTCTTTGAGTCCTTCTTACTTCCCGGTGTGCACGCGCCTCCGTTAAATCTCCATATAAGGAAATTGATTGGAAATAAAAGCGATATGGTGCATCTGAGCTAAATAGTCGTCAGTGGGGTGTACGTTTCATCCGTGGCTGCATGATGCGCATGCGGCGTCTCCAGTCGGCGGCTGACGGATGCGGTTTGTCTTGGCGAGCAGTCACACCTGCATTGGCGTTTTTGTCCTCTTCAGTCTCTCTGTCTGCAGCTGGCTGGCTCTCGGGAGGGATGGCGGTGAGCTCGATAAGTGATGTTTATAGCCGCCGTGGGGCGGGCGTGCGCCGCATTGCATAGCGAAGCACGCAGGGACGAGGAAACGCCGGGCCGGGGTAAAGCCTTCGGGCCATCGGAGCTTTATTTTTGTGAATTGTGTTTGTCATCTCTCGCTCGGCTCGTCCAACCTCAACCTCACTTTCCTGAGCGTGAAGAATGGGAGGTATTGGAAAGGAGATGCGTTCCGCTGCTTGTGGGGGCGAGGAAGGAAGGAAGGAAGGAAGGACGGATGGATGGGATGTTTTCCAGGTCAAGGGCAGCGAGGTAGCACCTTGATTTCTGAGAGCGACTGATTGCTTGGCTGCACCAATAAGACGCAATCATGAGACTCCATTCAAGGTGACGGATCATCAGCGAGGACGGTCCAATCCTGACGATACCGCCTCAAAGCACCTTTAAAAAACACTTTTTGCTCATTTGCACACGGCTCTTGACTTCAAACATACACTACGATGTGCAGCCGGGGTGCCCAAAGCGCAGCACAAATGGAACTTAACAAGAAAGCTAAAAAGCGAAAACAACAGCAGCAAAAAACAGCGGTGATTTTTGAAACATTACGTCACAATCTAAGAAAAAAAGGTTGAATTTGTCAAGAATTGTACGTCGTAACGTTATGAAAAAAAATACCGCCATGTCGGTAGCATAAAGTTAAAATATTAATATTTTTTAAGTGGTAATATTATGAGAAGCAAACGAAGCAAAAGGTTCTAATTTCTGGAACATTAAGTTGCGGAAAAGGTTGTCAAGTCAAAATATGATGGGAATAAATTCATACAATTAGAGAAAAATTTTTTTATGAAGACACCAATTATTTAAGAGAGTGGAAATAGTTTTTAAAAAGCAGAAATTAAAAAAATCACTGTCATTTTAGAAAAATAAAATAAAAATGTGGGAATAAATTCATAATACTATAGGAAGAAAATGTATCAAGAAATCCTTTATTTACGCAGAAATAGTTTTTAAAAAAACAGAAAAAAATTTAAAAACTTTGGTCATTTTACAAAACTAAAGTGAAAATATTATGGGAAGTAATTCATAATATTACAGGAAGAAAATGTATTAAGAAATCGTTAATTTAAGAAAGTTGAAATAGTTTAAAAAAAACCCTGAAGAAATGGAAAAAAAAAACTGCTTTCATTTTACAAAAAAAAAAAGTCTAAAGTTGCAATTTTACAAGAATAAACTTATAATACTACAAAATCAAAAAAAGCAAAAGGAACCATTTATTTTTGGAAAATAACTTTGCGGAAAAAGTTTTATTATTATGGTAATAAGTCAAAATATTATGATTAAAAGATTACAAAGATTAATTCAGATGAAAGTGGAATTATTTGGAAAAATATTTAGAAAAAATTATAATTCGAAACGATTATTATTTGAAAGAAATTAGACAAATGAAAAACAGCTGGGTTTTTTTTACAAGCAAAAGCAATATTCCAACAAGCAAAAAACGTCCAAATTTAATGAGAATAAACTCTGAGTGTTATGAGGAAATATAATATGATTTTAGTAGCATATATTTTCAATTTTTCATTTTGGCCCTGACTGGAAAAAGGTTTGGACACTGATGGGAAAAACCGTGAACACCCCATGGATGTCGTGCTTCTACTCCTGAAGCGTGACACACAAAAGACTGAAAATGTGTCACAACATGCACCCCCACTGTGTTGCCTGTGCTATTATTTTTAGGACCAACACACCACATGGTGGCGCTGTTATTAAACCCCATAAGACATGACATTTTTCATTCAGCTTTATTCAAAACACCTGATGTAACTTCCGAGGGTTTTGTCCAATCATCACAAAATTCGGTACACCCATTTCAGGACTCGACAAGCACGTGTGTGCCAAATTTGAGCAAGATTGGTTGAAAATCATGGCCGCCACCAAGAAAAAATTAGTGGGGGCCTAGCAACTAAATGTCTGTAAGTCACTGACGATTTGTGTAACTTTGATTTGTGCCACAACATGACGTTTTTATTGATGGGGTTATATTTCAGTCAAAACTGACGTACTGTCTGTGTGTAGTAAACATTGATTTTTTCCAGCAAGGGTCATAGACCGACTTCATTATCATTTTTGCATATTTTCCAATAAGCGTGTTTGGCTCTCTCTGCTTCGTGTGAGCCACTTTTCATCTTGGATCGATTTCTCCACACATTGTATGGATACAGAAATAAATACGGTGTGCTGTGTGGGCGCAGCGTTGCAGCTGTGCAGATAACCGTGGCGGAGGAATGACAAATGGAGACTACAAACACAGATTAAAAATAGAAATAAATAAAAACAAAATAAAAATATTAACAGGAATTTTTTTTTAGACAAGTTGTGGTATTATATATTATATAATATATATATGATATATATATTATTTTTCATAATATCAAAAACAACAAATAGAGTTGTAATTTTCAAAAAATGAGGCCGTGGAAAAAGTTATAATTTTACGAGAATACAAGAAGAAAGTTGGAATAGTGAATGAAATAGTAACAAAACCCCTCTCCCCCAGTAATAATAAAGTAGAGATGAGAAAAGATATTAACAAAAAAAGTCGTATTCAAACGAGAAAAAAACAAGAAACAAAATCAAGTTTTTTAAATTAGGTTGTGGAAAAAAGTCACAATTTTACGAGACTAAACTCATAATTTTTTTGAAAAAAAATAATGCCATTTTTGAAATGTAAGTTGAAATATTAAAGAAAAAATATATTTAAAAAGTATAATATAATGGGAATGAAGTCATTGTCAAAATACGCGACGAACATTTACAAGGAAAAAGTTGAATTAGGGATGAAACAAAAAAAACGAGAATTAAGTTAAAATATTAAATGAAAAAAGTCACATTTTTACGACAATAAAAAATAATGTCATTTCAGGAGCGTAAAGTTGAAATATTAGAGAAAAATATATAATTTATTTCAAAGTCAGAATATTATGGCAAGCAAAGAAAACAAATTAAATAAAGTCAAATTATTATGCGAATAAAGTCAAAATATCATGGGAATATATTCATAATTCCGAGAAGAACATTTACCAAATAAAGTTACAAAAATACAACAGAAATGAAAAAATGTTACAGTATCATGGAAATAAAGTTATACCATTAATCAATATTTGAAAATAAATAAATAAAAGATGCTGTACATTTTATGCCAAGATAGCGAAAGGGAAAAAAGAGGCTAAGCTAACGTCCTGGCTGAGCATCACACAAGTGTCAGATGTTTGGCTTTTTCTTCCGCTTGCTTCATCTTTTTATTGCGTAAGACCAAAGGGCCTCTGAGAGACAAAGACACAGCAGTCGTCAACTTGAGGTGTCCTTGTCGGACACTCTGGCGCTCCGGGCCGCCCCCTAGCCTTTCATCCCCCCAATAACGGGACCTTCCCAAAGGGCGGGTGATTGCACGACTCTCCTTTCTTCCGAGGTAATTACGCCGTAAAGTAGCAGTTTATGAGCAGTAAAGTCGCAGTGGTGATTTCGCCTGCATTCTAATGGACTCGGGTCCATTCCGGAGGGTTCTTTTGTGCGACGTACGTCAACAAAACACCACCGAGGTTTCTGCTTGCTTGTTTTTCCGCACTAAAACGCAACGAAGACCCAAATAAAGTGGGCCCGTTTCTGACTTTGGATGTCCAAAGTCAAAATGCACATTTTAAATATACAATTTAGCACAAAAACAAATTATTTTCCTTTGGGCTTATCCCTTCAGGGGTCACTACTCTGGACATGTCCCAACCATCTCAATCATCTCCGATCCATCTCCTCTAACATGTGCTGTTCCTCTGATGTGCTCATTCCTGATCCTGTCCATCCTGGTCACACCCAAAGCGAACCTCAGCATCTTCATCTCTGCTACCTCCATCTCTGCCTCCTGTCCTTTCCTCAGAGTCACTGTCTCTAAACCAAACAAAAAATAACAAGAAAACTAAAAATAATAATAATAAACCAATAATTTTAAATGTCAAAATATGAAGCCAAAAAGCTGACAATGAGACAATGATGAAGACGTGATAATTTTATGAGATTAACGCTGTAATACTTCAAGGAAAAACAACCTAATTTTAGCAGCATAAAAATATGAGAAACACACAACAAAATAATGTTGGGGAAAAAATTTTATTATTATGGGAATCAAATTTACAAGAAGAAAGTTGAAATATCTGAAAAATTAAAAAAAAGCAGAAAAAAAACTTTTTACAAGAATAAAGTCAAAACATTAAAAGACAAAAGTAATATTTGAATGAGAGCAATAAACCTGTATTATAAATTGTTAGGAAAAATAGTGGAAATATTAAATAATTAAACCTGTTTTTTTAAGTAATCAAGAAACAAAGAAAACACAAATAAATGTGTCATGTTTGGAAAATTTGGTAGGGGAAAAAGTTATAATATTATAATAATACTGAATAAAGTCAAAATATCAATATGAATGATATGACAAAAAAACTGAAATATTTGGGGAAAAACCCCAAACACTACACATAAAAAAACAGCTGTAATTTTACAAAAATAAAGACAAAATATTAAGTGACAAAAGTACGGGAAGGCAGTAAACTCTGATTATAAATCATGAAAAAAAAACAGTGGAAATATTCAATATTTTTAAACAGTCATAATATAATGAAAAGCGAACAAACAAAACAAAAATTGTCGTTTTTGCAAAATTTGGTTGGGGAAAAAGTTAATATTATGGAAATAAAGGATAATAATTTGGAAAAAAAACACCAAAATGGGAAAAAGAGCAAATGGTGAAGTTGATAACAGTACTTTTTCACCTACCTGGCAAAGATGAGATGCATTAAAAAAAGAATATATATATATATATATACACTTTTTTAGCATCTCTACATGCGTTGCTTTACAACATATCCAAGTTTCATTTTGCACCACGTGGCCCTGCTGGAAAAACCAAACATGCACTGACCTCAACGACTCCGATTCCCTTTTTTTTTTTTAAATTCAGCAGCTGAAGTTGTTGCTGAAAGCGACAACCCCCCACCCATCATTCATGCCACAGTCCCTTGCAAGACTGCCGCTTTTTAGGGTTTATACAGGAAGATTGAGCGCATCACGCCGGTGCAAAAAGACAAACGAGCCCCCGGCGAGTAAGGCTCGGCCGGGGGTGGGGGCGGGACAGAAGTCTGGAGGGCAAATACGCGAGCTTTTATCACTTATTATACGGCTGAGTGCATCCTATATTGTTCGGGGACCCTCGCAGACATCCATCTGGCACTGCAGGCAGACTGTATGGATCTGCAAAGCGCTATCAGCACACGCTGGCCCCCGATTGGCCGCCTCGCTTTCTCGGCTCTTTTTGGGGTTTTTTAGGCTGCTGCCTTTTTGTGCGCCGCACTTTCCACCCTCCACTGAGAGCACTTTGCCTTGACACCTTGACTTGTTGCGCTTGTGCGAAGTAGCTTTGGCGTAGCAAGTTACCCAGCATGCCCTGTGGGTGACACATGCTAGTACTGCTTTGCATGTAGATTGGAACCTCCATTAGCATGTTTTTCTGTTGAAAATGTTGCTTTGGTTAGCCGAAATTTTCTGGTTAGCATAAATGGTGTAATATATGCCCACAAAAAGCTTATTATGTTTTCCTGGGAATTTTAAACAACAAAAATCGAAATATTTCAACTTTCTTCTTCCTTTTGTAATATTATCACTTTATTTCCATATTCATAATATTACAACTTTTTCCCCAAACTTATGTTCTACCAAAATTACAAATGTATTTTATTGTGTGTTTTTCACAATATAAAAAAATTATATTATAAACAAATTTAAATTATTTTTTTTCTTTAATTTTTAAACCTAGTGCTACTATTTTACTCTCGTGAAGTTGCGACATTCTTTTTCGTTACAATGTGACTGAATATTGTGACTTTACATTTACAAATGATAGCATTTTTTTTTTTTTTTTTCCAGCCGTTTCAACTTTTTTGTTGTCATTTTTTTCTCCCAATATTATTTGTTGTGTTATTTGTTTTCCGTGATATTGCAACTTTACATGATATAATGCTTTGGAAGCTTGTCGCTATGGTGGCATAGCAATACGATATGTAAACAAGACGCGCCTTACTGGTTCCGTGGTGACCAGCTTTGTCGTCGTGTCCCGTGTAGCGTAGCATCAGAAGCGGCACCCTAGCATTGCCAAATGCTTCTTGTAAAGCAGGCATCGGTGAAATGAACATTGCAAAAAAACAGACCTCGCTTTGTCCGTTTTGGCTTTAGCTGAGGGGGTACGGCGCCGGCGTCACTTTTGTGGCCCCCGCTATGCACTCCAAATGTCATTTTGACGGATTTACCGAAAAACACCAACAATGCAGAACATAATTACAGACAATATAGAGTATGTGTAAGTAAAGCTGGTAATCGTGTCAGTGGCGGTATTTTGATTATATTGACATTTTTGCTGCTTTAGTGAGTGGGCCGCGCATGGCCCCCAGGCCACACGTTGGACACACCTGATGTGAGGTTATTTGTACCTTCATTGCTGACAGACAGCGCCGATCAGAACCTGAAAACCTGCTCAAAATCCAACTAAATTCCGCAGTAAAAGCCTCTGGGGCTGAAATGCTGACGGTACCGTCACCAGTCATTGGCCGCTTGAATCACCCAAACCCCATCAGCTGCCGCGTGTCAGCCGTGCTGGCGTCTCTCGCGCCGTGCGGCTAACAATGCCACGGAGTCAGCCAGATCCTTAACTGGCGGATATCGCCGCCGCCGTTTGTTAGCGGTGGCAGCGGCGGCGGCGGCGGCGGCGGCTGTGCGATGCATCAATCACAATCCGCCTCCCGCCACCCTCCCTTTTAGAATTTTTAATAAGAAATGAAGCAGCGGTAATGAATAACACAAGTCAAGCGTATACTGTTACTAATGATCTGTAGATTAGCCATTATGTGGCGCAAAAGTGCTGCGAGTCACTTCATAATTCTCCCGGGGCGACGGGTGGGCCGCCGTAGCCACCGGCTAGCAAAACAAATGATGCCATTGTGGAGGTTACTGCGTGTGCACGTGATTGATGGTTCCAATTACATGCTCGTGCGCGTGAACTGGCAGGTGCGTGTTGAAACGCGCGTGTGAAGCGACAAACAAGAAACTTTTTAGCATGCATAATTCATTTCATCATCTTTCTGCAGAGGTCTTCTCTTGCATCGTAGACCTCCATGCGGACTGCTGGATCTGTCCAGTGCTGAAAAAAAGCTTGTAAATAAATGCCCCAAAATTGCATTCTTTTTTTTTTTTTAATGCGCCCCCCAATACGCCGTCGTAACTTTTTCTTGGCTGTCAGCGCAAAAAAAAAAAAACACAACTAAAATTTAGCCGCATTGTTGCGTAACCCGTTTAGAACCTCGGGGTTTGCAGTCCGAAAAATACGGTTTCTCCAAAATGTACTGGTCAGATAATGTAAGGTTGCCCAAAAGCGTCTAATAATGTATATTTCAGAATTATACAAACAGGCCTTTTTCAGGTACCAAGAAACGGGTCGACAATTTAAAGCTGCAGAAATGAGAGGTTTCTACAAGTACTTTCTACAGGGATTCCGGGTTTTCCCAAGTACTTTCTACCTCCTCTGTCAGCATAAAAGCAATGTTTGGGATAGGCATGTCCCGATTCAGGTTTTCAGGCACTCAATCCGATCCAGTTTTTTATAGCCACGCTGATCCGATCCGGTACCGATCCTTTTAAAAAAAAATAGCGTGTGGGCTATAGAGGGCAGTGGTGTTCCGCATGCTGGTTAGAGCAAGCATTTGGAGTCCAATGCGTAGAATAAGAAAACTAGGAAGTGGAGGAGTGCTCTGCGTTGACATGCAAATAAACTGAATTACAGCCATCCTGACGTGGAATGACTCAGTCGTCATCACGATACTTTTAGGGTGGGACTGATCATTTGACATGCTTACCTTATATGTATGTATACTGTATGCAAAGTATATATGTATGTATATATGTATGTATGTTCTGTATATATGTATGTGTATGTACAGTTTATTTGTACTGTATATATGTATGAATGTATATATGTACAGTATATATGTATTTATGTACTGTATTTGTATATATGTATGTACTGTATGTATATATGTTCGTATATGTATATATGTTATTACTGTATGTATATGTACAGTATATTTGTACTGTATATATGTATGTACTGTATGTCTGTATGTATATATATGTATATATGTATGTACTGTATGTGTATATGTATGTATATATACATACATATATATACATATATGCATATATACATATATATGTATGTACTGTATGTATATGTACAGTATATTTGTACTGTATGTATATATGTACTGTATATATGTATGTATGTGTATATATGTATGTACTGTATATCTATCTATCTATCTATCTATCTATCTATCTATCTATCTATCTATCTATATATATATACATAAATATATATATATATATATACACATGTATATACATATATATATGTATGTATATATGTATGTACTGCATGTATACATGTATGTATATGTCCAGTATATATGTATATGTATGTACTGTATGTATATATGTGTATGTATGTATATGTACTATATACTGTATGTATATGTGCAGTATATACTGTATACTGTATATCTTTTTAAAAAGAAAGAGTGAAAACAGCAGTAAAAATAGTACAGAATGAAGTCAAAACACTAACAAAAAAGCTGTTTTGTCATAAAAGTGTAAAAAGAAGTCATACACAAAGACCAACGTACAGCAAGAGCAGTCAAATCTTCACGTTCGTTTGACTTTCCGACATGCAAGTGTAAAAAGAAGTCGAGCGCTGGGCTAGTGAAGCTGAAGTTATTTCTCTATATAAAATCTGTCGCATCCTTTCATCTTCCGCTTCCATTGCAGTAAATGCCGTAAAAGCGGAGAATGGTTTCACCTTGAAATGATGTCACGCGTTCACATTAACAAATGATTTTTTTATGAATATGGTTAATTTTCTTAACCAAAGGATCGCTGGACTCAGCATTGACGCTCGCCGTGGTGTCCATAAATCAATTTGAGCCTATTAGAGATACGGCCATGAAGCCATTGAGCTCGTTCCCATTGTGGCGCCGGCGCTGGCTAATTAACGGCGCTATCTCCTGGCCGGCATGTTCTCACCCAGATGAGGGCAAACCAAGGCCAGCAGAACTCCCATCAAAATGCAAATCCCAGTCATGCAAATCCTGGCAGAGCTCAATTGATTAAAGTTCCCACTGCGTTACTTTTTATTTATGTTTCCGTGTTCACACGCTGGCATTCATCCTGTCTCTTTGTCAAACGTTTGATTAAGACCCTCTTTTAAATGTCATCCTCATGCATGCACGGTGGTGCAGTGGGCAGCTTTTCTGCACTTGGTAGACTGGATTTCAATCCCTGGTTTGAATCCCTGTGCCAGTTTATGGGCTTGAACTTGTGGCTCTTTGATCGCAGGCCACATTCCCATGCCTGTGATATTTGGTGGAATCCAACCTGTGGGTCTTTGCTGTCGGTTGTGTAGTCTGCCCTGGGGCTGCATCCTTGGCTGGAATTGAACCTTGGTCCCTTTGGTCCTGGACCACATTCTTACCCCGCTGATAGTCTGTGCAATCGAACCTACAGTCCGCATTCTTAATGGAATCAAACCCAGATGGCTGAAATTGAACCTTTTGTTTCACCCCACATTTTTAGCCCAGTCCCATTCAGCGGACCCCTTTTGCCAAACGCAAAAGTCAATGGAACCCGAACCCTTTGGTCAGTGGCCACATTGTTATTCCTAATTTATTCTTTGGGGTCCGAAAGTAACAACCCAGATTTTGGACTGGAATCTAACTTGCAGCCCTTTGGTTGCAGGCCATATTTTTATCCTCGACTGAAACCTGAGATCTTTTAGTCATAGTCTACATGCCCTAGTTAGCCCTTTGGTGGTGATCCAGATTCTGGACTGGGATGTAATCTGTGGCCATAGAACCCAAGCTTGACCCTAGACGGGTCAGTGCAATCAAACCTAGGACCGCTTCAATCACCGGCGTCATTGATGTCCCATCCTAGCCAGTTTAAGTTCAAAGGTTTTGTCGAAGTCTGCATTTCTATCTTTGGGGGTCTGTGTAGATTCTCAGTCATTGTCCCGACGCCAGTCAGTGGAATCGAACCTCGGGTCCCTTGATCGGGGTCCAGATTAAAACCCTTGTGGTCACCAAGCGGGTCAATCGCAGGCGGCATTTGTGCTGAACCCAATGCCAAACCTTGGATTCTTTGGTCCACATTCCTGATTTGAATGGAAAGCGCGGCGCCGTCCTTTACCCGACGCCGGCGCTGGGATAAAAGTGTTGCCTTTCGATCGCCATCTTCCCCCACAGGGCTGTGTTGTCACATTTGCTCGCCAGTCTTAACTCCAAGAATAAACTTTCAAATTCAATCTGTATCGATCCAGCGTTTTCCCGGCAAAGAAAATTAGGGGGACAGGTAACCACGGCGACCGGCCCGGCCGAAGTCGTGCCGGTCACTTCAGGAGTGTCGTTTATTTCCCCTTAGGGAAATCCAGCCTTGCCAACGCTCCCGCCTCCGTCCTTCCCTGGCCGCGGCGGCATCCCGCATTCCCTTCACGCCCCGTCCCAGCAGACCCCACCCCCACGCCGCGTGCCATGCCGCCCCACCTTCGGGGGTAATGGAGCTAATGCTCGGCCTGGCGGACGTTTGGGCCTTTTGCAAACTTGCTGCTGCCACTCGGTGGCGAACTTATTCTAACCCTGATTCCTCCTGAATGATTGATGACTAGCGGGGTCGGGGGCGGCTTTTAGTGCTCCCCAGTGGGAGCCCGGGGGGGCTTAGCGCCGCGTCTCCGCTCATCATATCACCGCCAGCAGCAGTCCAACGGAGCAACACAACAACTCCGACACGACACAAACAAGTGGACATTTTCACGTGTTGGAGTGTATAAGTAAAAATATGAATGTACAGTAAACACGTGCAGGTACGCGAAGAACATAAATACATGACAAAACAACACATCTCAGCGTCGTCATGTGGGTGAGAAACCCCATCACAGTCACCATGCTCCATTTTCCCCATTTTTGCTGTTGTTTTTTGGTCACTTTTCCAAATCTTTCTTATACTTCCTGCCACACGGTGGCCTAGCGGTTAGCATGTCGTACAGTATGTAATATTTTGTGCTGCACAGACTCAAGTTGAAACTGAAACCAGGAAAATGCAACAATGTTGAGTACAATAAATGTGTACATGTTGGCACTGAAAGAACTCACTGCCGGTAAAAGTTCAGATTAGAGTCAAAATATTAAGGAACAAACCTTCTAATCTGACGAGAAAAAAACGGGATTTTCTAAGAATCATTTTGTATTATTATGAGGGAAAATAATGTCATTTTAGTAGCACAAAGTTCAAATATGAATGGAATTTTTTTTTTATTTTTTTTTGCCAGCAACGAAACAATAAATTGTTGGTTGTAGTTTTCGGAGGGTTAGGTTTCGGAAGAAGAATATTGTCACACGAATAAAGTCAAAATATTATGACAATAAAGTGTAAATATTAAGAGAACAAAGTTTAAACAGTTTTGGCAGAAATGAAAAAGAGGCAAGCTCTGTAATTTTACGGCAACAACGAAAAAATATGAATAGAAAAAAGATGCACTCTAACGAAAAAAGTTGCGATTTTAGAATTTATGAATATACGAGTATGAGAATGTATGAGAATATACTCATACTCATAATAGTGAGTGCAGAAGTAATAATGCAGAAAAATTAACAATAGCATGCAGCTAAAATATTAATTCATATTCACATAATTTTTTGAATAAAAAAATTGGAAATTCATAATATTATGACAGACAAACAAAGTAATTTTTGGAAAATTTGGTTGGGGAAATTGTTATAATATTATGGGAATAAAGCAATCATAAGCAAGTGAGGCCTGTAGTTCTTTGCATGTTGTTGTGGGGTCTTTTGTGACCTCTTGGATGAGTCGTCGCTGCGCTATTGGGGTGATCTTGGTGGGCCGGCCACTCCTAGGAATGTTCACCACTTTTCCGCGTTTCGGCCATTTGTGGGCAATGGCTCGCGCTGTGGTTTGCTGGAGTCCTGAAGCTTTAGTTAGAAGGCTTTCAGGGTAGGGCTAGCGGATGTCGGCCAACAGACGGCAAGTATTTTATCCTGCCTTTGCAGCAAGCACGCTAGCCAGGCCGTCAGGAGGTGCGTTTGTTTACCGCCTGCGGCTTGAAAGGGATTACATGGACGTTTTGCCAAAAAACTATTTGGCAGTCATTGTGCAGGTAGAACTTTTGTGTTGTGCGAGGGGCGTAAACAAATAGTTTGCTGTCTTGTCATTTTTTTTCCCATTTGAATCCGCCGAAAACGGCAAGCGCGCGGTTGAAGTTGAAGGAACAAGAAGACATTCACACATCGGATCCATTAAGAGCATGAATATTAGATATGCACACTACTTTGTGTGTGTGTGTGTGCGTGTGTGTGTGTGTGTAAGCCCCCCGACCCCCACACCCGTGTGTACAAACTCATTTTCTCCATGGCGCTCCTTCATAAGATATTTACATTGCCATCTTTTATGGATTGTGATCAGATTGAAGCGGAGTGTTCCCGTCCTGTCCCCTCGCTGAACCCATCCGAGGATTTGCACGGGTTGCAAACAGGACTCATTTGGGTGGGCTTTTTTTTCCCCTTTTCGTGTCATCGGGTCCCGTATGAGGATAGGCCCCGCGCCCCGCTACATTTGTCCGTATTGCGTTTTATTTTGAACGTTTTATCATCTCTTTTGACGACATGTTTGGAATTCTGAGCATCAGTCCCGTTTCCTGGCAAGAGGCCCGTTTCTGGCCCACGTTTTAAACGCAGCGATGCTGTGCTCGTTTTTCAGGTTCTACAAATACAAGGTTCCACAAATCAGAAACGGTGTTTTAGGCATGGCCCGCTATGAGATTCGGACGCTATCACGGTTTCACATTATTGCAGTTGCAGCTCCAAAATGTGTTATTTTGAAATATCTTCATGGTATTGGCGTGCTAAACGGTGCCTGAGCAAGAGGATATTTGGATGGCGTTCCACTGGCGTCACAAAACCCGGACTTCCTTGTGTGGGCAGAGTTGAGCTCCCAGGAAATGTTTGTTCGGGTGTGAGGGAAAGCTAATTTTCTTTAGCAACACAAAGCCCCGCGGTCCGCCAAACTTCGTCTTTTGTTCAGAAGCAGCTACTTATCACAGCCTGATGGAGGGCTATGTCCACACGAATACGGATTAAAAAATAATAATAATAATATTTTGGCCTCCCATCCATACTCAAACGTTTTTTTTTGTCCTTTAAAAACTCTGGCCAGCGTGAACATTTCGGAAAACTCCAGCTTCCGCATATCCGTGTGGACGTTGAAGATGGAACTTTTGGCCCGCTGTAGATGGCGTAACAATCGTGTGCCGTTACTTCCGATGGCAAACGTTACATGTCTGCTTTGAAGCACACCGAAAGGAACAAAGGCGCCGTTACGGGCTTCGGAGGATGCTGTTGCTTCCGTTTTGCTCTCTGAAAGGGCAATTTGAGACCCGATCGGACCTCTTCGCTGGTGGGGCAACTTTCATAAGCGTGTTGTTATTTCAGAATAATGGCGTGGGAATCGTCACATGGCAAGGACACTGTGATTGCGTTTGAGTGAGCTGCTCGCCCGCCCATTGAAAGCATCCCTGTTGTGTGTCTGTCTTTGCGGCAGAAGCAGACTCCCATTTATTTCAGCAACGATAGCGTCTCGCCCGATCCAATCAAGTACACTTCACTTTGATGGAGACAATGTTTCTTCCATTTTCACTTCCACGTTCAACACATTTTGCCTGTATTTGTGTGCACAGCAACAGTTTTAAAGCATCGCTGTCTCCTTGGAGATGTTTTTGGACACTGGAGAGGGGCAAGTGTGCATTTCTGAACATATCCCTATTCGTGTGGACGTGGCGTAAATGTGCATCCCTTTGAAGGAATCTTCGGACCATCAAACACATTAAAATATTAGTCAATGACAACACCACTGAATGCAAATGAAGCTTTTTAAATCCAAACTTGCCTCTCCCTTGTTAAAACCCATCTAAACTAAATCTATGAATGTGGAAAAAGCCATTTCTAAAGCTTTGGGACACCGGCAAACCACAGTGAGAGCCATTATCCACAAATGGCGAAAACATGGAAGAGCAGTGAACCTTCCTAGGAGTGGCCGGCCAACCAAAATGCTCCCAAAAGAGCAAGTGACGACTCATCCAAGAGGTCACAAAAGACCCCACAGAAACATCAAAAGAATTGCAGGCCTCACTTGCTTCAGTTAAGGTCAGTGTTCATGATGAAAACCACTGAACAAAAACAAGATTAAGGCTCGTCTCAATTTTGCCAGAAAACATCTTGATGATCCCCAGACCTTTGGAAAAATACTCCGTGGTCTGACGAGGCAAAAGTTGAACTTTTTTGAAGTTGTCCATCCCATCACATTCGGCATGAAAGTAACGCCGCATTTCAGGAAAAAGGACATCATAGCAACAGTAAAATATGGTGGTGGTAGTGTGATGGTCTGGGGCTTGTTCTGCTGCTTCAGGACCTGGAAGGCTTGCTGGGATAGATGGAAGCATGAATTCTACTGTCTAGCAAAAAACCCTGAAGGAGAATGTCCGGCCATCTGTTGGTCAACTCAAGCTAAAGCCATCTTGGGTGCTGCAGCAGGACAATGACCCAAAACACACCAGCAAGTCCACCTCTGAATGGCTGAAGAAAAACCAAATAAAGACTTGCGGGTGGCTTAGTCAAAGTCCTGACCTGAATCCCATGGAGATGCTGTGGCATGACCGTAAAAAGGCGCTTCATGCTGGAAAAGCCTCAAGTTCGGCTGAATGACAACAATTCTGCAAAGATGAGTGGGCCAAAATTCCTCCACACACGCTTGCTTGCAGTTGTTGCTGCCAAGGGTAACTCAAAGGCTTATTAGCTTTTTCCACACAGGACCATGTAGCGTTGCATTTTTTTCTCCCGTGATAATCAAAAAAATGACTTCATTTTGTGTTCAGTTGTTTGATGACCACAAACATTTAGGTGTGACAAACATGCTAAAAACGAAGTGAAGGAAAAAGTACATACGTTATCTCATGAAAACACATTTATACTTATCTTATCTTAGAAATGTATCAGCCGCATAGCGAAAAACCTCTTCTCCTTTTGCAAAAGACAGTATCGGACTCTAGGTTTGTGTCCTTTGACTTTTTCCGTGAAATAGAAACAACTTCTTACATATCATAAACAACAAATCATCAGAGCGGCAAAGTCGCATCCTTTTGTTTTTCACCATGTGGCTCTGGCTGGGAAAAGTTTGGACTCTCCTATTCGACACCCCCGATACACGACCCCCCGCCTGCCTCAGACTTTCTATTTTGTGCTCGTATTCTAGACCTCGAGTTTCTATACCCGAGCTTCAGGCGCTTCCTCTCCTCACGTTACGTCTTTCTCACAATTTCTTCCGTTTGTTTTTCACTGTATTTGTAGAACGGGCCCGCTTTCAACGCAAAATCTTTTCACTTCCTTTTCCATCATTTTGACCTGCTTCCATGACCCCCCCCCCCCCCCCCTCGTCACGACGCCGTCAGCCGCTTGTCAAAGCGTTGTTTTGCATGCAGCCTGTTCTGTTTTCATGTTTTTCCTTCTCTTGTCACCGTCTCGTTTTCCTGATGCTTTTAATCCAAAAAGAAGAAACGGCTACCTGTCTGTTGCCTCCACGCCGCCTCGTGGGCTGGCTGGAGGCAAGAATCATCACTTAAACATACGAGCTGTCACTTGAATGGGAGGCTGATGAATTATTCACAACTTCTAATTCCGGGATGTTCCGTCGGCGACTCTTTTGTCTGCTTCCGTATTGTCGCTGTCAGGTGACGGCCGGGGGTCGCCCATGGGATGAATGGCTTGGAGGGAATTATGAACGCCTCCCTAAAGAGGGACTTTTTTTTCCTGGATAATTCCTGTAATGTTGGGCGTCATCTTTCCCAGAATTACTGCTTTTTCTTCTAACAAGTTTTCCCAAAGAAAGGGATGGAAATTCCACATCCTACAAATAATGTCATAGTAATCTTCATAATAAGAAGTGGAAACATGAAAAAGAAGGGAAATCAAGTGTCTTAGTAAATAAATAATAATATTATAATAAATAATAATCCGTAAATATTAATCAAATAAGCTATATACTGTATTTTACTGTATAACTACATATATAGTTATATACAACATAAGTACAGTATCAATACACATAATAAATGATGAATACATATACTGTATAAAAAAGAGAAATGTATAAAATTAGTTTTTAATGGGGAAGAAAATTTTCTTTAGATGAAATAAATATATTATTAAAAATACCATATCAAGTGGTAAAAATATAGCTAAATATATTAATGCTGTACTACATTATTTTTAGTTTTAAAGTAATGAATTTATTATTTATTATTTATGTTAAAATTAATACATATATATTTTTATTAATGAAATGTATTATGAATTTTTTAAAGGTGTACTTACAGGCAAGAATAAAACATTAGGGAAAAGTGAAATGCAAGTGTTGTTTTTGGATGTGCAGGGTTTACATTATTAGTGTGGAAAATCCTTTTTTCATCAAATTTCATGACCCGTTACTTACACGGGCAATTCTAACATTTGAAGTGTAAAAAGAAGTTAACCACCGTTACACACACACTGAATCCGTAGCTTTAATTCTGGAATGAAAAATGATATACTTATACTCTAAATAATGCCTATTCAGCATCAGACACATATATAAATAAAATGTTTTGAAACGATATTGCAAAAAAAAAAAAGAAACAATAATAATACAAAATAATAGAAGATATAATCAATCCGATTTTTAAAATGAAAATGAAACAGGTTTTTTTTATCTGGAATTTTTTTTTTGTGTGTGTTAAATACATTTGTAATAATTCCTATGAATGCAATATAAATATATTTATATGACATATCCTTTTTTTGGTGAAAATCAATTATTGTCTGCTTATCCGCACAGGAAGAAACTTTAAAATTTTAATGGCAGCTAATAAAAAACGTAAAGTGTATCCTTTATGCGTATGTAAGCATATGTGTGATCATATTCTGATCGTGTTTTGGGTGACTAAAATGATCCCGGGTCCTTAACAAGTGCAACAAATCAAACCGAGGGGAAGCAGCTGTAAAGTGTAGTTTTGTGGATGATGGTGATGTATTGTGTGATTGTACGTGGTCCGGGTTACTTGCTGGGAAGACTTGCACAGGTTCTGGGTTACTTGCTGGGAAGACTTGCACAGGGTCTGGGTTACTTGCTGGGAAGACTTGCACAGGGTCTGGGTTACTTGCTGGGAAGACTTGCACAGGGTCCGGGTTACTTGCTGGGAAGACTTGCACAGGGTCCGGGTTACTTGCTGGGAAGACTTGCACAGGGTCCGGGTTACTTGCTGGGAAGACTTG